>CAUZXS010005393.1:0-92867 GCA_963585895.1 Sepioteuthis lessoniana | reverse complement strand
CGGACTGGGATGAAGTACCAACGGCCACATATGCTGAGACCTCCCTAAGATGGTATTTTCTGATGCAACGCATAAACAACTGCTGAGATTTCTGATACTCACAATTGCAGGGAGTTGATAGAGGAAGCCATTAGTCCTCGTGAATTGGTTGTTATAGGATATATGGGTAGTGGTTTAAAGTCCTTCTGAATAGATCGTTAGAAAAAGAGGCAACCTATGGAATGTGGTTTAAGGTCCTTCTGGATTGATTGTTGGGAAGGGAGCAAAATAAGGGAAGGTAGCTCAAAGTCTCTCCAGGTTGAAATGGAGATAGATAAAAAGAGGTGTTTAAAAGTCCTCTGGGATGAAATGTTGAGACAAGGTGATGAGAGTCAGATATGTCGACGCCCCTGAAGGTGCTAAGTCCTGATGTAACATTTAGCTCACTGTATAGACCATAATACTCCCGACCCGCGAAGAGAGATGTGAAATGCAAGTTGAAAGATGGTTGGGATGAGTCTAAAGCCCTCCCAATGATTAATTTCGAGGAGTGGAGGAACACACTATCTCAGGACATTGCTCTTTGTCTTGTTATAACTGTGTTGAGCAACATCCCTTACATGATCTTTTGTTGAAGGAGCGATGAAGGTTCCTCTTGGATAATGTAACACATTGCATGTTAACAGTTATGTCAGTGTTTCATATTTTCTTTGTGATGTAATTTATTGTGAATAAATGACAAGGGTAAGGAAGGGAGGAGTGTGGCACGATAATGGACATTCATGTGTGTGAATATATATATATGTGTGTGTGTGTGTGTGTGTGGACGTATGTGTGTGGGTCTCCGTGTGATTGTCTGTTTCTTTATTCCACCCTCTGTTCGTTGTTTGTTATTTTTTTTTTTTTTTTTTTTTTGTTCTATCAATGAAATGTTCACTCGGCCGGGTGAGAGAGGAAATATCGTGGTCCACTCTACTAGACGAACGAAACCGGCCGTTTGGGTATTGTTTCTTATCAATACAAAAGGAATATGAGAATAAGCATGACAGGGTGGAAAAGATGAGCCATTGGGAATTGAGCAAGACATTAAAATTTCACTATACTACCAAATGGTAGTAGTATGCTCAAACCAGAATCCGCCCCCCAAAAAAAAATGAGACGCATAAAGTTATATGGGATTTTTAGATACAAGCTGATCACACAATACCGTTCTGAAGACCAGATCTAGTGTTTATTGACAAGAAAGAACTTGTCATCTAGCGGACTTTGCCATTACAGCGGATCATAGAGTAAAATTGAAGGAAAGGGAAAAGAAACAAATACTTGGAGCTTGCCAGAGAATAAAAAAGCAACCATGGAACATGAAGGTGACAGTGATATCAATTGTAATTGCTACGCTTTGAATGGTCACAAAGGCTGCAAAAAAGACTGGAACATTGGAAATCAGATGAAGGATTGAGAGTATTCGGACTACAGCATTGTTAAGATCGTTCAAATACTCAGGAGAGTTCAGAAGAAACTTGCTGTCACTCAGACTCCAGTTAAAGACCGACTGACGCTGATGTAAAAAAAAAAACTGGTAAGGAGTGACATAAAAGATTAGAAAACAAAAATCAGATGAAAACTACTAGATGGATAATTCAAGCGACAAAGAGAGAGAGAGAGAGAGAAAGAAACTGTCTAAGCCACACAGATTCGATGGTTATAATGTTGATCACCTTTCTGGTCTCCTACTTCGCTATAAACTTGAAATATAGCCGATCAGTTTTTTAAACGCTTGTATAATTTAGCTTCGGGTTTCTCGGAAAAAACTATCAAAAATACTATTTATTTTCGACTGAACATAAGTTCTGCTGGTGACGTCTCATCGATGGTGTTTGGATTTGAGGTCTGTCTATATGCTACAAAAAAAAAAAACAAAAAAAAACAAAACCAAACCAAATGAAGCTTCTTCCTCCAATTCCCTTCTTGTTGTCTCAAAGATCTTAAACGTGTCAGCCTTGTCCGTTTAACCTTGGGTGGTATCATGGTATCGTGATATGTTCAGTCGTTTGACCGTTGCAAAATTCTTCAAACTCCGCTGTCGTAAATGGTGTTTCATTATCGGTCCCTAATGTGTCGGAAATCTCAACTCTGGAAAATAATTCTAGAATGATCGTTATTGTCCCTAATGATGTTGCTTTCCTGCAGTACCTTTGGCTGCTTTGTGAAACTATCTACTATTATTAGATATATAAAAAAATATTTTCTGGTCCTGCGTAGTCTAAATGTAATCTCGACCAGAACCTATTTGTTTTGAGCCATTGATATATTAAATTTTTACTGCCGATAATTTTGCAGAGGAAGCACATGGTAATATTTTATCGGAACATCGATACCGGGACCCCTTTTTAGCCAGTTAACATAACATCTCATTAGAGCCATCATACGAGATATTCCTGTATCCAGTGTAAAACTGTCAGTATTTAATTTTGTAATGGGTTCAAGATTACCACTCGTTCTCCACACATCAAACTATTGTCACATTAAAAACCTTTTTGCCATAAATGGTAGTAACTCTTTATCATTTGTTTTCTTGCTCGCCACTTTTTAGCTATTCAGTCGTTTTGATATTATTGTCTTTTTGCAACTCCAATTTAATATCGTCCTGCGTGGCTGGTAATGCTCTTATTGTATTTCGTGGAACATTTTAATTGTTCAACTTTTATCATGGCAATCACAGTATCTTACCTTGGTTCTTTAAAGTTTGGTATTCTTGAAACACTTTCGGTGTGTCCCATTTTATTGATGATGAAATATTTAATTTCCAAATTATATCCTTGCAATAAAACAGCTCAGCGTTATAACCAGTCGGCAGAATATACTGCGATGCCCACTTTTTTGCTAGATATTGCTAAAAGAGGTTTTTAGTTTTTGACGATCAGCTGAACAATTCGATTAGCTATCTTTTTTAGCTGCTCAGTAAGTGAAGCTCTTAGTTCATGCATTATTGGTTTGTCCCTGTTATAATCATTCACTATTCCAAGAAATGAATTCAGTATGACAGTGTCCGTAGGAGCCAGCATATATATTATAGTCTTTATCTTTCTGAGGTCTAGTTTATTTATCGATAATTTGATGCAAATATTTAATGCTCTGCATGAAAAATTCTCTAAGTTTAAAACCGTACTATTTTATATGCTCCAACACTTTCGACAGATATTGACATGATCGTCCTCTGGTTCACTTCAAATTAGGATATCACCAAAATATACGACAGCAAAATCAATTCCCATCAACATTGTGTCCATAATTTCTTGAGAGATGGCCAGCGGGAGCGTGATCCCCCAAAAGGTCATTTATTTATTTATTTATAGTACCACTATAACTGTTAATTGTAAGGAAACTTTGGGTTTTTTTCCTCCATTTACACTTGTAGATACGCAACCGATGAGTCAATTTTTGGAAACACATTCCTCAATTTAATTTCAACACTTCTACCGTTGGTAGCAGGTGTTTATGCAGTTGTAGAACATATTTATCCCTATTAAAAAATCGGCACACTCGAGATTTTCCAGAACTTTTCTTTCCCATTAGGACGGGCACTGCTTGAGAAATTTACAGGGGAAATAAACCCAGGATCTTGTAGTCTGACCAGTTTTTATTCAGTTTCGGTAGCAGAAAAAGTTTTTTAGGTCTAAAATTCAAGCTTCCGGTTTTTTTTTTTTTACATTTAATGAATCCTTTGCTTTAGTGCATCTCCAGAGTTTTAAAAACAATTTGTGATCCTGATTCATTTTATTTTTATAACACTTAATGATTTTAGATGGAAGTTTGACCGTCTTACCAATAGAATTAATTGATTCATACAACAAATCAATGATTTGTAACCAGTTCCCAGGTACATTAAATTCATCGACTTAGCTTTAACTTTTAAGTTTTTTTCTCGCTAAACGTGATTAATTACCACATATTTCAAATTTTACTCCCGAAGCACCATCTACTCTTAATGGCGCCTCTATTTTTCTCAATGTGTCTCTTGAAATAATTGTAATATTAGAGCCCGTATCTAGTTGAATTTTAACGTTTCTTGTTCATATGAACTTGCACGAATTTACTGTTTAGTGAATTTTTCCTTTCTCTAGTTGCTAATATCCCTTTAACGGATCCCTTTTCTGTTCCACTATTTTCATTTATCCATTTTCATAAACCTTGTTTGTGTCCGAATTTCCCACAAAGAAAATATCTCCAGTTCTTAAAGGGACAATCTATTTTAAGATGAATACGCCCACATCCATGACAAAAAATTTGGCATAACGTGCTTGGAGGGCATTTTTGTATTGCCTGGACCTATATTTGATTTTTGGATTTTTTGTGTCCTGTTTTAATTTTGATAATCTGATATTTTTCAGACATTTGTGAATTTAGTCCTTTATTTTGTTAAAGTTTTTTTGTTCTTATATCTCTGTCTTTGGTAGATTTCAGTCCAAATACAAATGTTTGAATATCTAAATTAATCTTCTGTTAACTGTTTCAACTTATAGCTTTCGCATTTTCAATTCAAGTGTATGTAGAAGAATCGTTTGTCACATTTTAGGTTTGGTTCAAAACCTAATCTCTTAATCAGCCTCTTTAATCTCCTCAATTGTCTCATAATGACAGCCTCTGAGCTTAGCGAATAACCAAAAGTTACAGGGAGTAAGGTCTGGACTATAGGGAGGCTGAGGAACTGTGTTGATGCCCATCTTGGTCAAATAGTCTGTGACAAGGATGAAGTTGTAGACTGGTGCATTGTTCTGCTGGAAATGTCACTAAGCCGATTTGAAGAGTGCTAGCCTTTTCCCTTGGAATCTCTTCCTGAACTCCCTTAAAACCTCAACATAGTAACTCTAACCCTTTGACCAATCAACTCAGGTGTATTGATTTCCTTACTCCTCCCACACCTCTCATCATCCCTCACAGACTCCCTGCCTTCCTTGAATCTCTTATGCCACTCAAAAACTCATGCTCGATTCATGCAAGATGCTCCAAAAGCAGTCTGAAGCATTCCATACGTTTCTGTGGTATTTTTTCCAAGTTTAAAACAGAATTTTATTGCATATCGTTCTTCTAAAATGTCCTCACGTCCAGATTGCATTTTTGAAATTCACCAACTGTGACAATCAGGCTTTAGTAGGGTGTATTCCAAGTCCTGCTGTTGCTGTTCATTTGAAGCTGAAATCATAAAAATTGGTCAGTCATTCCATAAGATGTATATCAATAACGTTGTGAATTTTCAAGAGTCTACGACAATCCTAAATGTCTGTACAAAAAAGTCTGGAAACTTATTGGAGGCACCACGCATATTCTTATTAATTTGATTATTTTATCATTGTCAGTAAAAAAAAAAAAGTAGTTACCTTTATATTTGTTATTATATATAAGCATATTCTGTTGGTCGGGAGTAAAAAATATTCAAAAAAAGAAATTTGAATCCCAAAATGTCTATGAATTTCTTAGTCATCCACTTAGTCGGCTTTCGGTCCAATATTCTAATAAATACCGGTGTATCTGCTCTCATTGTTAATCTGCTTTGATAAACCAGCTTAGGATTTATAGGCTAATTCCTAAACTACCTCATTGTAAAAGTGGCATTGGCCGATGCTATGCATCACTTACGGAACCTCATAAACTGTGTAAAGTTTATAGCGATACTTGAATTATCTGGTACGTTGCTTATTTCGTTATGACATGTAACAAACGGTTTAAATGTTAATGGGGAGAGTCCATGTTGCGTAGTGGCAAATGTGCTGGACTGCAATATTATAGTTAGCGAGTTCGAACTCCAGTCGCGCTATTACGTTCACGTTTGGACTAATACCCTTGGCAAAGAAACCCAACTGACCTTCAAGGATTGGATCTGGCATAAAATTAACATTAACTTTGATATACCATTAAACAAAGAAACCGAACCAAAAACCATTTTTAAAGACACACGCCCTATTTTCCTTATTTCTTGACACCTGATAATTCCTTTTATTTTTTTCCTTATTTTAATGTACGATATACAAACTTTCAGAAACAAATTTCGGGTTGAAATTTCAAAATCCTTTTTTTTAATCATCAGTTTTTTTCTTTCACCATAAATATCATAGGTTGTATAAACAGTTTGTTATATGTTAAATCCTAGATTAGCTAAATCTTTAATTTGATATGAAGACTTAAAACAGGGAACGTAGAAACCGAAGCGAACTGATGGTTGGTGTGTTTTTTTTTTATTTATTTACTCGTAACTGGAGGGAATTATAAGGTTCATACCTTTCCCAGAGTTCTTCGTTTGAAAGTGAATGCAATAGCCCGACTAGAATTCGAACTTGGTAACTACGATGTCGTAGTCCAGTACGTTAGTCAGTAAACTCCGGGGATTTTTCCGAAGCTAACTGAGGTCAATCAGCTGAATTGACGGATAGTGACCCTTAAGAGGCACTTCAAAACTTTGTCCTCGTTATTGGATTGCAAAGTCAGATGACCACAATTCTAGAAGTTAGATTTTAGATTTTAATTTTGAATCAGTAACGCAAAGCTGCCGATGTCTGTACACCTTATTTCCATCTATGGTTCGGGGCGCTCTCGGTGACGTACGGTTAAGTATGAGAAAACGCCTAAAGGAATAAAGAATGTACACACAAGAAAAGATTTTGTGTTGTTATTATTATTCATCCCAGTAAAGAAAAAAGTTCGAGCAGCCAGTAAGAAATATAAAACAGTGAGAGACAGCGTGGACAGGCCAAAGAAAACAAGAGAGCTATCCGACATATATAGTTTTAGCTTTAACATTTTTTTTTCTGATTAGAGAATCTTCATCAAGCTTTTCAGAACCCATAAATTATAGCGATCAGTATAAAGGAATCCGAAATCTGACATGTAAGTATGAAAATAAGCATAGAAAACAGCGATGTATCGTCCGTTTCGCAACTGAAATAGTTACATATTTCCCCTCAGTCTTCAAACCCTAGTAAAAACCAGTAATTTTGATGCGGTTTTTCTTAGAGCACAATTTCTCTCTAAGAGACACATTGACGTTATGTAATAAATCCCGAAAAAAAAGTCACTGGAAAAAAGTTACTGGGGAAAAAGAATCTTTAACCAAGAGTGTTTATTTGATAAACCACTAACGTCTCACTCGAATTAAAAGCATATTTCTCTACAAAATTTAACCCTAACTCTATTGCCTATATCTGACCGGCCACCATAAATTAGGTACGACCTTTTTTCCACGTCAAAAGTTGTGACTTTTTCTGTGACTTTTTTCCGGTGTCTTTATTACCGGCTACGTACTTTATTAATCCAATCTGAGGAAATATACAATATCGGGACAATTACGATGATAACTCTAATTTTAACAAATGATCTTCGTCTTCTCGGCATGATGTCTGGTCAATTGCTATTGCCTGTTTGTCAGATGGTTTTGTATAACTTTGAATATTGCTTTCAAGGAAGATGTCAAAAACTATCTTCTTTGTGAATAGTTGTAACAGTTTTGTAACAAGCTGTCGTTATTTTCCCATCTTTTGATAAGGAGAGTGAAACTGTGAGTACTTGAAGTATTTGCTATAGTTCTCGGAGAATGTGCTATCAAGGAAATAAATTTTCTTTGCTTCATCGATTAACTAGATAGTTCAAAGACTTCTCTTGGAACTCTAAGGTTTCAAGTCTATTTACCCATTGCTCTACAAACCTATCTGAATCAGAAAATTTTGAGCAAGAAATAATATCAATGATTGAAACGATTAATGTGTAATAAATAATAGTTTTAAAATATTAATCATTCGCGCGAGATATATTTATAAATTTTTCTTTTCTTAATCGATCACTTACCTTTAAATCATCATTTTATCCACTAATTGTTAAAGATGGACATCAGTGGACATCAAGTCCCAGCAAGCCGCTTTAGGATTCTAATCTTTTACCGAAATGAATGGTGCCTAAAACTAACATTTAAAAATAAAACCGTTAAGCTTACACATTCTCACATAAAATTAAAATGAATAACAAAAAAAAAAAAAAAAAAATGAAATACATAAGCTGAAAGAAAGAAAAATGGAGGAAAAGAACGAACAAGAAATAGAAAAGAAGTACCTCATGAGATAGGTTCGACGGACATCTTGCCCAAGGGATTTGCTCAGGAAATCTTGTTTTCCTGCGGCAAATGAAGATAGGAAGATAAAGAATCATAAGTGAATCATATTCACTGACAAAGATTTATAGTTTTTCAGCGGCTACTAACTTTAGCTCAAAATTCTGAAATGAAATTTACTTGAAGAACACTTACAACAGCTGCAACGCGAGTCACATATCAGCATGTCACTGGGAATAGAAAAAACCCTGCAACTTTTTGCATGGCGGACAAAGAATGACAGCTTGTCAATGTGCCTGAGCATTAAAGTTAAATCAGTTCCACTATGTAACAGCAATAGATTTGACACATACCAACTCACATGCATGCACATACATACACACACACACACACACACGCATATTCAGATATGCATATATATATATATGTGTGTGTGTGTGTGTGTGTGTGTGTGTGTGTGTGTGTGTGTGTGTGTGTTTGTGTGTGTGTGTGCGTGTGTGTGTGTGTGTATGCGCGCGCGCACGCGCATACAAATATATGACATAAGTAAACAGACAACATTATTTTATTCTGATTTTTCATTTAAAGGAATATTCGTTGACAGTTGAATAGTTTTATCATAAAGACATAAAATAAATAAAAGTATTAACATTTCATGCAATTCCTTTAGTACAGATGTGAAATTTCGAAATAGAACGAATTGTTAGTCATCTGAAAGTAAAAAGCTTTAACGTCAAATCGTATCTAAATACGGAATTCCATTTTGCACTCCAAACCGTTTGACTGTGAAGTTTATTGATAAAGAAATGGAAACCGCTACGTTTCTCTCTGGCCAACATGGACCATCAGAAACCATCAGAAACATGTATATGAGCAAGTAGAGATAAAATTAGAAAAATTCCTATTGCAAAGCATTCAGTGACACAGAACATATCCAAACTAGCATAAGAATTGTAGTATGGTATCTTCGTTACATGTGTTGGAGCAGTTAATTTAAAAGAAAATCTCATCTTAAAACAGCTAACATTCAACAAAGAAAATAGTAGGAAACTGACATGTTAAACAAAGCCTTTTATCTTGGCATGTTTTCAGATATCCTTATTTGTTTAATTTCAGTTCAATAGTTGAGTATGGGGACAAGAGATTGTTTAACCAATAGTTTTATTTGAAGGGCTTGCAGCCCATTATCAAGTATCGTAGTTTTTTGTTAATGACGTTGGAAGCAATTTGGAGTGCATTATTTTTGGAAGCGTTTTCATTAGATGGAAAATATCAATTCGGAACGATAAATATTTTTAAGCTGTTTTGGGTACCGAAGAGAAATTTGAAATCCAGTCTTTCTTGTTTCCATCAAGTATGACTCAAAAAATTTCAAAAGTACCGGATTATTTTCCCTAAAATCTTTAATTACTTATATTGCCCTATCTCAGTTTTCTTACAAATGTTAAAAAAATCAGAATCATTCACAGTTGGAAATTTTCATTCCGAGACGAGTAAGAAGAATATAATTATTCTTTTTTTCGGTCAATAATTGATAGAAAGGGTCTTCGTCGAGATAAAGTTCGATTATGCAACCTATTACATTTAAAAATAGATTAACTCTTATTGACAATTTACTTCAATCCAACTGATTAAAGTATTATTTTTTACTTACCATTTTCTTAAGTAAATACACATATGCAGGTTTACATGCACACGTTATCATTTAAACTCTGTTACAAATATAAACATTTCAAACTAAATCAACGATCATATATATATATATATATATATATATATATATATATATATAAAGAAAATAACAAGAAAGCTAAGAAAAAAAACAAGTTGTGTGTTTTTTAGACAAACTTGTATAATAACTTGCTATATATATATATATATATATGGGAACCACAGGAAATAAATCCGACAGTATGAAAATAAGAATATTCTAAATCTTTTAAGCAATATGCCATAATAAAAACTCTCAAAATTCACAAATGTAAAAGTTCTCCAAAAATTCCAAACAATTATTTTTCGAATAATTATTCATTATATGGCTACATCATTTTACCCAACAATTTAACCTCAACCATCATCGAAAAAAAGCTTAAACAACCTGTAAATTAAAGCAGTCATTCACTCTTCAAAGACAATTAGGAATTTAATTGATTATAGATATAATAATGCCAGCATCGAAACTCGAGAAGGGTGTATGAAATTCCATGTCTGGCTTCTCATGAAAAATATTTGGGTGAATCCGGACGTTGCATCAAAAAACAAATTTACTTACAAATTAGAGACTTGAAAATAGGAAACAAATCATAGTTTGGTCAAACATTATTTAGAAACTAAACACAAGTTTAAATTTAAAGATTTTGAGATATCAGTTTATATGCATTACAAAAAATGCCGGAAAATTATTGAATCTTGTATCATTTCAAACCACAATACTATCAGAGACCCGGTTTCTTCAATTCATCTCCTTATTTGGTCAAATTGGTGGTGAAAAGTTACAAAATCTCTTATTTAGAACAATTACGCTTCATCGTTTATAAACACTTAGATAGTTTGATTAAAAAGATACAGGGGGTGGCAGCTAACATTGATCAAGACGGATAGATGTTTTTCGGAATTTTTATAATAGGTTGATATGAATTAGGTAATGTAAAGATAGATAGATAGATAGATAGATAGATAGATAGATAGATTTTCGAACACTAATTACATCACAAAAATTTGAAACATAATAGAATGTTTTAAAGTACTTTCTCATTTTTTTTTGTTTCATTTAATAACTGATGAAGGTCTAAAAACTGTTGGTAATATTTCAAGGAATGAAATAATATATATATATATATATATATATATATATATATATATATATATATATCATCATCATCATCATCATCATCATGTCGTGCCACTTTTCCCTATCGGTCATCGCCTCCGGCAGGTCTTCTGGACTACATCCCGTATCTTCACATAGCTGCTGTATGTATGTTCGAGCTGGTCATCCTAATTTTGCTCGGCCATAAGTCGGGGTCCATAGGAGTACATCACTTATGAGCTCGTCTCAGCTCTTCCAGCAGTGTCCTGCGTGCCTGGTTAGTCTAACTTGGATAGTTTTCGTTATTGGAGGCAGGTGGCCGTATATTTGGTGCTTTGTGGGGTGTTGCCTCCAGGACTTGTTTAATATTGCTCGCAACATCCTTGTATAGTTGCCGTCTAGCTTCTTTTCAAGCCGTTTTGTTAGCGTCCAAGTGGTGCATCCATACAGCAGTATCGACACGACTGCTGCTTGGAAGAAACTGCGTTTCATTTTATCGGTCAGGTCTGACTTCCATATGGCCGATAGCTTATCGATAGCTGTCCATGCCTTCGTTAGCCGTGTGTAGATGTATTTTTCAGTTGATGAGACACTGCTTCCTAGGTAGGTGAATTTGTCAACCAGTTTCAGAGAGGTTCCGTCTTGTGTGGAAATGTCGCCGGCTTGATTAAAGCACATATATTCAGTTTTGTGTGCATTGACATGGAGGCCAATGCCTGCAGCGGCTCGTTCCAAACTATGCAGTAGGGTTTCGGCTTGGTTGGGTGTATTTGCTAGTAAAGCTATGTCATCGGCGTAGTCGGCGTCGGTAATTGTTTCTGCGGGGTACCTTCTGCTTCTTTTCTTTGTCAGCTCGAAGCCGTACTCTCTGATTTTATCGATCAACGCTCTAAGCACGTAGTCTAGACATATGATAAAGAGGTATGGGGCTAGTGTGTCTCCTTGTAGTACTCCTGCTACAATGTTGAAGTATTCTGTGTCTCCATCTGGTGAATGTACTTTCACTTTGGTGTTTCTATAGAGAATCATTATTCCTGCTACGGTTTCTTTTGGCAGGCCGTATGCTAGTAGGATTAGTTCCATCTTCCCTCTGTGAATGGAATCGAATGTAAAGTCGACAAATAGTAATGTTGCCAGTAGGTTTTTTGCATATATATATATATATATATATATATATATTTCTAAAAAAATACCGTCATCCCAAATTTACATTCTACAGTGCATTAAAAGATTCAAAAACCAGTCCCAGAATAAATAATTCTAAGTAAACGACATTTTAAAAATCTATAGATAAAGTTTATACTCTACTTTAATTGAGACTGATATGTTTTATCCATTTTAAAAATATTCAAGGAAAAATAAATTAAATTGCAAAACTTAATTTTCCTAATTCAAAATATAGTAAGAATTCAAGTTATTTATCATAAGAAAATTTAGTTACTGAAATCAGCCAATGGTAATAAACCCATAATTAATATCTCTAATTCACATATCTAACGGTAATCAATTTTAATAAGTAAAGAATAAATCTGTAAAAGATGGTAAGGTAACTAATAATTCAAAAAAGATAATAAAAATGTAATTCTCGATTCTTAAGCTTGTGATTATTTATATTAAAAAATGGTGTACTAAAAAAACGTTGTATTTTTTGGATCATTCCTACTCGTTAAATGTCTTATTAAATTTTCCTTTTTTTATGATATTTTTCTACTATGTCTTATGAGAAAATGTTTATATATTTTATCTATTAATTCTAATTATATTTTATATTAGAGAATTATAAAATTGATTGATTCAATACTCTATTTATAAAGAATTTTCTATTTATAAAGAATATATGTATTAATATATATAGAATTAAGTATATATAATCAATTAGTTAAGGTAGTTAAATACATAATTCTAGAAATATATAAAGAGAAATTATACTAAGAACTTTGTTCTATGTCTACATGCTGTGATCATTTCTTTTCTAGAGGTAAGTAAATTTTATTAACAAATTTTAATATTCATATTTTCTCTTCTAAACATAAATTACACTTACCATGTAAACTATCTGTCGGGGAAGATCTTTTTATTATTTTCCAATTTATAACAGGTATTAGTCCTAGTTCTTTTAGATCCTAGTAATACTTTGATAGAGTTGTCTGATTTCTTAAAGTTGGATTTCTAAATGACCGTAGATGATTATGATATCTGAATTTCCAGTTTAAGCTTGTCATACCTATGTAAACCTTATCAGTATTATGAGTTTCTTTAGCTAAAATTTTGGCCGGATAGACAATATTATCAAGGTTACATTTGTTTTCTAGCAGGCATTCATTTTGTATTTTCCAATTACATGTGTATTTTATGCTGTCTTTGTTATTCTAGTTTAGTTTATTTATTAATTTCTTGTTGTGGTTGTTAATAATTTTAGAAATATTGTTTGTACAAGAATAACTAATTTTTACATTATTCTTATAAATTATTTTTAAGGGGGTTACCATCTTTAAAATGCTTACTTATTAAGCTTGAAAAATGTTTTCCCATATTAATATTAGAAAGTTTGCAAAAAGAGGGATTAAACTAGGTAATATTTCTCTGCTTGTTCTAATAAAATTTTTTATCTATTTTATTATTTATATTTAGATTAAAAGTTCTATTGTTTCTCTTATAATTCCTATATTATTGCCCCTTTTTATGTGATGTTTATCAGCATCTAAATAGTCAAGTTCATCTTTATAACCACTATCATATAGGAATATGATATAGGAATATAGGAATCCTTATTATTATTGAATATGTTTTTTAATTATACTCTGTTAATTCTAATATTGATCACACGAGGAATTTGCTTAACTATAGATGCGAGGGGGTTACAATTAACATTAATGTAAGTTGGAATCACATTAGATTTACTTAACGGTTTATAAGAATTGTTACTTTGACTGAGAGTAACATCTAAAAAATTAACTATTTCCAAGTTAGAACTAATCTCTATCTTTAACCCCATATATTTAAATGCTCTAATTACCTTCTTTTGTATTTTCTATGTTAAGGATCCATTACTATTTGGGATAGAAATTAATCCATTATCTCTATAAAGTCTGATATTGCTTATCTCTATAAACGGCCTAAGGTGTCTTAAATTCCTACAAAGTCTGCAATTTGAACAGAACCAAATGAACCAATTGTAACGTCAAAATTATCAGTTGTTTTCTTTTCACAGGTTGTGTTATTGTAAACTAGTTCTGATTTTCTACATGCTAATATAATATCTAATTCCTCCTTAGTTATATCGGTATAATTCTTAACTAAATTGATTCTTTGTAACAATAATTCTCTCGTTATGGAGGTGTAAAAATATATAATGTCAAATTGTATAAAGGTAGTTTTATTCTAATGCCTTAATATTCTTAAACCATTCAATAGTATCAAATGAATTCTTCCACAGAATATAGTATATCGAATTATTTAATATTTTGAAAATGATTCTGTTGTATAGTGGCTCGTACCACGTGACTTCCGGTATTTCGGAGGAATAAAAGACGTCGGGTTTCTTAAGCAGTGTGAGAACTGAAAGATCTCGGTCAGTAGTAAGACCAACTTTGGAAGTAACACCAACAGCGCGAGACTTATCATATTTGTTGGACTGTACCACTTCAGTTAATAAATAGTTAACTCTGTTTCACTGTGTATCTCTTCCTTAACACGATACAACAGATTCTATGCAATACATTTTAAAATACTAAACCTAGCTCGGTTTCAGTAGGATTGATTAATTTATCCTGTTTATTATTTTCAAAGTTCTGTTTATGATCCTCATACACATATTCATCGAGGATTGTGAGCTCCACATGAAACTCTGTGTACACAATTTTAATATTTTAAGCTTTAAACTTATTCTGCTAATTGTAACATTAGGTTCTTTGTATACAACTTTTCAAAATTGTATTTTATCCCTCTTGGATCTATCTATCCATATATATATATATATATATATATATATATATATATATATATATATATATATATATATATATAATAAAATTAAAAGAAAAAATTCAATTATGTACTTCCGTTATAAATTTATTTCAGGTCCATAAAATGAACTTCTTCAGATAGATAAGAAATAGTTATGTATTTGAATATAATATAGACAGGTTTACATTTCTTCCGACGAGAAGAGAATTTTAAAAAAAACTTTTAATTTTTTAATAAAAGAAAACTATTTTTAACAGCGGAAATATCTTCACATATTAACAAATATAATGTTTATGCATTCCTCATTTTGTAAAACAAAATGTTACCAATAATTTAATTTACTTCTCACTTTTGGAAAAATTGGTTAATATCAAAGAATATTAATAGTGACTCGGGACTCAGATAAGCAAAGTAAAATTTATATGATATATATGATTTATTCCTTATTTTCTACTAAATTATTGTCTATTCTAAATATTAAATAATATAGTCTATGTAGTCTAAAAAGAAAAATATATAAATGTGTATTGATACTAATGTAAATAAAACGTCTATTTACGAAACATATCGTAACAAACTCCCTGTTATTTACGTTCAGAAGAATTAGTATATCGATTAAGTTAAATTACTATTATAATATATATTGAATTACTGTATCCAAGAAATCCTAACTTTTAATATAATTACAAAATAAAATAATAGTTTCAAATATAAATTTATTTAATCGAGTTGCTAAATATCTGTTTATATATATTAAAACGGTGTTATTAAAACGGTGTAGTACCTAGGATAATTGCTCCGAACATTTAGGTCAATAGAATTAAGTTTTAATCTTGTTTCAAATATCTATTATATTAAATTATTAAACTATTTTTAAAAAAATTACGTATATTTATACTCTCTCTTTCTTTAAAAATTAATATATTCAATTTTGAAAAAACTGTATTCAAATTATTTAATGAATTTTTTTATTATAAATTAATATTTCAATATTTAGAATTAATTTGTAAAACATTTAATCATATGGTGAAGTTAAATATATTTAACATAATCAAGATATAAAATGAAATTATACAAAGAATTTATTTCTATTCCTATATTCAATTATTAACTCTTTCCTAGTATTTAGTAAGTTCCTATCTTTATATTTCACCATACATATTTTCTCATCTAAGCAGAAATTACACTGTTATATTCTGAGTTGTGGGCGAGAAATGCGTATGGTTGCAAAACAAAGAACGTATATATACTCACAATAACACAGTAATGAGGTTATAGAATTTTTTTATAGATAGAGTAAGTACAGAGAGTAGAACGGAGAAATACGTTCACAGTCAAAGAATGAATTCAGTGGTAGTAGTTATAAAGTTCATGTACTGTACTTGTCTCGTGGTGAAGGGATGGTTTTCTCGGAATTAGGATAACGTTGGTAGCTGCGGAAAGCGTTTGATGTATCGGATGACAGGCGCCAGACGGGGTGAAGAATCCTTAACACGGGTCGTGTGAGGGAACAAATCTGTGGTGTAGGAACGCAACTGTTTATTTCCTGTAGAAATTTTACAGGAAGGCACTAGGCCTTAAGTTTTGGGGGAAGGGGAAGGGTGTGGTCTTGCATTATCTATGTTTTAACTAAGGGAACCTAGCTAGCCACATTCGCCGACCCATTCAACAATACAATATATAGTCATTCATCCGTCGCCTTGCGCGCTGCTACAACCAAAATACCACGTTTGCTCTATGAAGAAAGACCTACTTAAAACCCCGGAAGTGATGCATGATTTTATTTACAAATTGTGATTTTTTACAAATGAATTCATATGATGGGGATGGGAGAAAAACCCCGAAATATATACAAAAACAAGGAAACAAGGAAAAAATCCCCCGTTTGGTTGCCCTCCCATCCCCCCGTCTATAAAATTGGAGGCCGACTGTTTTCCGGGGCGAAAGAACCGGAAACAAGTCGGACCTGCCCTAGGTGGGACTGGGATCCTAATCTATAGGGGGGGAAAAAAAGAAAATAACGGGTCGGGCACGGTATGGGTCGATACAAGACGGTAATATGATTTTTATACATATGAATGTTCAAGATCTTCAGTAAAAGCGGACTGGGATACAGGTTGAGGTCAAAAAATAATGGGGATGGGGAAGATCTTGAGTACTAATGACTAGATGACGGGGACAATGACTGACAACATACTGCTAACTAGGTTACAAGGGGAAAAAATTTTGCCTACTTACCGGGGGTGGGGTCCCGAAGGACCCGTACCGTAGACGCCATGAGCGGGCAGAGGAGGGAAGGATGACTCCAACGTTGCCCCCTTTCGTACGACCAGGCTCGCTGCATTCACCCACCTTCTGTTGAATGTTATGCGATCCAAGCATTTTCTATCGCATCTGATTTTGACCCTCAGCTGATGCCGAAAATACAAAACCAGATCGCGATGAGAAAAGTTTGCATCGTCATACAATCCCTTCTTTCGCGTGTTCCAAATCACCATTCGAGCTACAGCCAGGATCGCGAGAAACACCACACGCTTCTCACCCTGAAACGGAGGAAGAACGTTGTCCACGACGTAACCAACGTCGAGCAGCACGAGCTGCTTGGGTTCGATGCGAGCCGTCCACTCCCCGACGTGATCCCAAAACGGGCGGACTCGCTCGCAGTAGTAGAAGGCGTGCTCAGCCGTTTCTTCCAATCCACTGGCGCAGCGAGGACAATCAGGCATGTCTGCTAGGCCCGCTTTGTAGTTCAAGCCGAGAAGGGGTAACGCATTCCGTACAAGTCGCCAGGTGAGCGAGAACTCGGAGTTGTTCAAGAAGCTCGATCCTGGCGCCCAATTCCAGTGAGAGCGGATCTCCTCCGCCGTCCAGCCTCGCCGCTCGCTAAGAGGATCAGAAGCGGAACCCACCACTAACTCCCGATATAGCTCTTTCCGAGGCCGTGAAAGGTCACTGGACCCAAGAAGGTTACGAAGGGCCTTTCGGCATTCGCTAAAAAACAGTGCTTCGCCCAAAGGCCTACGTCGACCTTCAGCCTTTGGGTCTGACTTGAGGCGAGGAAAAGTCCGACTCGCCTTTCGTCTCCACACTGAGTCCCCTGTCAAGGACCGGCCGAGGTATGCAAGTCTTTCAGCAAGCCAGTGGCTCTCCAGATCAGGCATACCCAGACCCCCGTTGCGTGTACGTTGGATACAGACCTGCCTACGGACCATCGGCCTTGCACCTCCCCAGAGTAATCTGGAGAGAGATTGTTGCAGTGCCAACCGACGTGCCTTAGGCAGAGGAAGTACAGCCAATCGGTAAAGGATCAGAGGGAAGACGTACGTGGCGCACGCCTCCGCCCTGCCCTTTAAGGACAACCTCCTTGAAAGCCAGATTCCCACCTGAGCATTCACCTTGGTTTGTAACTCCGACCAATTTCGCTCCAGTTGGAGGTCGGGCCCGAACCACACCCCGAGGATGCGGATGGGTCCGTCACTCCAGCGGATGGGCCCTGGAAGAGTATTGCTACCCCTCCAAGCACCAAGCCGCAAACCTTCGCTTTTGTCAAAATTGACCTTGGCTCCTGCGATCCGCTCGTACTCGACAACCGCCTCTTTCACAGCCTTTATATCCAGACGGCGGGATACAAAGACTGTGATGTCATCAGCGAACGAGGAAACCCTTGCCGCAAAGCTGCTGACAAAAGGTATACCGCGTAGGGACGGACTTGTCCCCTCATCCCTAAGCCTGCGCAGGAGGGGCTCCAACGCGAGGACATAGAGAAGAGGAGACAAAGGGCAGCCCTGCCGCACCGAACGCTCGATCGCGAATACCCTCGAACGCCTTCCGTTCACCTGCACCACTGCCTGAGGGTTGTGGTACATCATGCTAATCCATCTGCGGAACTCCGGTTTGAATCCGGCAGTCTCCAAAACAGACGCCAAGAACCGATGGTCAACCCTATCGAAGGCCTTGGACTGATCTAAATTGATCAGCGCGGCTTCTGTGTCGTCTTCTATCCCCTCTAGGACCTCGCGAATCAAGTGCAGATTGTCCTGGATCGATCTTCCCTTCACAGCAAAGGTCTGTTCAGGGCCGATCAGATCACTGATGACACGCTGTAAACGATTCGCCAAGACCCGGGCCAAAATCTTTAACTCTGTGTTAAGCAGAGTTATGGGCCTGTAGTCATCTAAACCCTCCCAAACATG
Organism: Sepioteuthis lessoniana; assembly: GCA_963585895.1. Classification (NCBI taxonomy): domain Eukaryota; kingdom Metazoa; phylum Mollusca; class Cephalopoda; order Myopsida; family Loliginidae; genus Sepioteuthis; species Sepioteuthis lessoniana. Next base: position 73,825 of record CAUZXS010005393.1, on the reverse strand, counting down.
CCTGCCACCTTTCTTCAGCAATGTGATCATGCCCTTGGTAACGCTACCAGGGATGGCTCCCTGGGCGAACCAATGGTTGAACACATCCGTCAGAATAGGCACAAACATGTGCGACATCCTCAAGTACACTTCGTAGGGCAAACCATCTAGTCCCGGCGACTTGTTCAGGCCGACCTGCTTCAACGCATCACGGACTTCGCATTCAGTAACCACACCCTCGCAGCTAGCCGCTTTAGCCACCCGGAGGCGGGGAAAGTCGGTAAGATAGCTACGAAACTCCCGGATCGGGAGATCAGGGCAGCGGGCAAAGCGATCCCGAAAGTGCGCCCGAAAAGCATCACGTATCTCACGACTCGAATGCAGCAGTCGCCCGTCCGCGGTCTTGACAGACGCGACGTACCGATCGGGGAACCTTCGCACTTCTTCTTCACGCGCAGTCGCGTTCGATTTCATAGCTTCGTAGAGAACTCTATTTAACCTAGATCTAACTACGTATCCCTTGTAGCGCTCGCTATTCTCACGCTCAAGGTCCCTCCTAGCTAGTTCTACACCTAGGGAGTCCCCCCCAGCCACCGCCCGGGAAAGTCTATCGTCTATAGCCTTCGCCTCCTTGGCCTTATCTAGTTTGAGCTGTTGACCGTATTTGGTGGCGAAGTCTCTAATCCTATATTTGAGAGAGGCCCACCACCTATTCCCGGTAACCGCCCCCACTAACGCCCGCTGAATTAGGGATTCCAGCCGGTCCCGGAAGTCCCGTATCTCCAGTAAGGAGGTATTGAACTTCCAGTAACCAGCCAGACTAGGCCTATTTACTAACCGTAGACTGACTCTAACAAGTTTATGGTCAGTCCACGCTATCAAGTGGAACGTGGGACAACTAACAAAGTCAATGTCAGCTCGTCTCACTAACACTCTGTCCAAGTAGGAACCTACTTTGGCAGAGGGCGAACTATCTAGCCACGTCCACATCTCCCGCCCTGGGTGATCGAGACGAAACCTGTCGACGAGACCGTGACGAGTCACGAAGCCGACAAGGCTGCTCTCACACCTTCCCGCATGACTAGCTCCCCGACCGACCTTATCTATCTTGGGATCAAGGATCGCATTCCAATCACCCATTAAGACTAGCCGCTTCGTATCGTCCAGGAACGGCGCCAACCGACGAAAAAAGGAAACCCTCTCCGCAGCGATATTGGACGCATAAAGCGCAACCAGACGAAACTTGAAACTTTTCACGGCAACATCGGCCACAACCAGCCGGCCCCCGTCACCTGCAAAAACAACGTCAACATCAGCATTAAGGCTGCGTCCAACTAGCAAGGAGACCCCAGCGCTGACGTGGCTGCCGTATGCTGAGAAAACGTTAAAGTCGTTCTTCAGCACCCGACAGTCAGCGTCGCAAGTGAAGTGGGTCTCCTGCACTGCAGCAACATCTACGCAGAGGTTCTTGTGTTCACCAAGCAAGCGCGCACACTTGCTTGAATCCCTCAGTCCCCTCACATTCAAACTGGCAACGTTTAAAGCCATCAATCCGACTTACCTTACTCATCGTCGACTACGGGCCGGAAATCCTTGGGCGTGAGAATGCCGACAGCCTGACGCAGGGAACCGGTACCGAGTTCAGTCGTCACTCGGTTGTCCCTGGTGATTCCGCCGACATCTATGGGGAACTTCAGCTTTAGGGCCCTGTAAAGAGACGGGTGAACCAAAATCGGGACCCTCCCTGAACAGTAAGTTAAGCATTTTTTGAGGGAGGAGTGCTCCAACTCCGCCAGCTTTATGCCCGTATCAGTCTGACAGACCGTACTCAAGAACTTCCATACGCCCTTGGTACGGTCGCCAGCTGACCGGACAAAAGTGGTCACCATGGCTGCACTCCTGAAATTCACTGGATTTGATACACTGAGGTTTTTAATTTTTCCAAGCTGAGCAACGGCTTTAGTGCCTTCCGGAGCTGGAAGTCCCCAACTGCCTCCAGCTCCGCAGAGCACAAAGCCGCTGCCCGCTGTATCTGTCCGATGGATAGTTCATTGTGGTTTGTTTTCTTTGGGGGGTCAGTTTTTCTTTTTGGGGAAATGATTGCTGGGAAGAGTTCCTGAGATGAAAAGTCTGCTGGGCTGAGTGAGGGAAGGGATGGGGTTCGGGCTAGGCCCGAGGGTTGTGCCCTTTCAGCAGACTGAGATCTGGGGAGTGGGATTTTGTAGGGGCGGTGATATTTTTTGAAAAGTTCATGTTGGGGTGAAAGAGAGTCCATTTGTTGGGGAGGAGGCTGTAAAGTGATTTTTGGAGGTGGAAACTGTGGTGGAGGTAGTGTAGGTGGCGGTGAAGGTACTGGTGGAGATGGGAGAGGTATTTGTGGTTGAGAGGAGGGGCCTGCCTCAGGTTGGTTTTTTTCGGGGCACATTTTTTTGGCTGCCCCTTCCCCACTGTCCCTTCTCCTCTTCAGATTGGTCGATGTTTCCATATCTTCGATGATTTGTTTATTTTTCTTTTTAGTTTTTTTTGGTGATGGTGCTGTTGTTGTTGCTGGTTTCTTTGGTGTCATTGTTGCTGGTGCTGCCGGTGATTCTGTTGATGTTGTTGTGATTGCTGCTGCTGTTGCCCGTGGTTTTGTTGGTGTTTTTGCTGCTGCTGCTGCCGCCGGTGGTTCTGTTGTTGTTGTTGTTGTTGTTGTTGCTGCTACTGCTGTCGGAGATTTTGCTGCTGCTGCTGCTGCTGCTGCCGATGGTTCCGGTGTTATTTTTGCTGCTGCTGCTGCTGCTGCTGCTGGGGCCCTGGTTTGTTTTTGAGGAGGGGATGAAGTTTGACTTTTTTCCCCTTGTTTAGGGGATCCCCTCCTCTTTTTGGTCACTTCAGTCCAGCCCTCCTGGTTGTTTTTGGGCTGGACCTGACCCGGGCCCTTGGCCTCCGCTTCTTTGTTGATGGTGATGGTGGTGGCCGCTACGTCTTTTGTTGTTGTTGTTGTTGTTGACGCCTTGTTATCAGGTCGCTGGGGGCAAAACTTAGCGATGTGCCCGATTTGTTTGCACCCCCAGCACCTGGGGCGTCTCTCTTCCACCATCACCATCATCTGCCGATCCCCGCATATCAGAGTTTCGGGGATGGCTTTAAAGCCACCCCTTGACAGGCACAGCCGGAAGGCATAATCCCCGTAGGCTGTCCCGGCCGGGGATCTGAGGAGGTTAACTTCCTCAACGTGGCCAAAGGCACTTAGATATGCCGCGAGGACCTCCCCAGTGATGATGGCCGGGACATTACATACCGTGACTCGAAGCCTACGGGTGCCTTTATACTCCGGCTGTAGCCTGAAGTGTTTCGTTATGATGTCTGATTCAGCCGTTTTTGCCGCTTGTTTTTCTGTAGGAAGGAGGACATCCCATGTCGCGAAACTTTTACGGCAAAAGTATTGGCACGGGATGCCTGCCTTCCTCAGCAGCTCCTCAAAGACATCCTTTGTTAGCCCCACTAGCCTTTTTGTTTTGAGGTCGGAAACGACCAGCGAGAGGACTCTGGGCGCGATTTTCTCGGCGATTTCCGGGATGGGCAGTATTTCGTTGCCTTTGAAATACTTGGCAAATCTGCCCACCCGGTCCTTTTCATATTCATTTGGTCCTCTCTGCTGGCCTTTCCAGGCTGTGGGGCTTTGTTGGGCCGGCTGAATCGGACTGTCTTCGGAGACTTGGGGATCGTCGGGGATCAGCAGCGAAGGCCAATTTGATCCTATAAGGCTTGTAGTCTTTGTAGGGGTTGCCGTTTCACCCTCCATGGCTGAGGTAGAATTAGCAGCCAAGGAGGGTAAAGGAACTAAAACCTCCACCTGTTGCAAGTATGGAGGGGGGTTCTACTGTTAAAAAAGACGTAAAAAAATAATTAGACACAAAAACGGTGAAAAAAGGCCACAAAAACACGTAGAACCCCTGAAAAAAATAAGAAACGACAAAAAAGACACAAAAATAATAAATTCCGACGACACAAACACAAGTCGGATAACAAAAACAAGTGATTTAAACAAGCGTCACAAATAAAGAATTCTCGGTAAGACTTTAAAGAAAAATAAAAAATAAAAAATTCAAACAGAAAAAAACAAAGTCTTACCGAGATAACCAATTTAACAATTCACGTAACAAAGGTAATAACAATATAGACTGGTCAAGCAAACGTGGAATAACAAGTCTGACGTGGAGGGACGCAACTGTTTATTTCCTGTAGAGACTTTACAGGAAGGCACTAGGCCTTATGTTTTGGGGGGAAGGGGAAGTGTGTGGTCTTGCTTTATCTATGTTTTTACTAAGGAAACCTAGCTAGCCACATTCGCCGACCCATTCAACAATACAATATATAGTCATTCATCCGTCGCCTTGCGCGCTGCTACCACCAAAATACCACATTTGCTCTATGGAGAAAGTCCTACTTAAAACCCCGGAAGTGATGTATGATTTTATTTACAAATTATGATTTTTTACAAATGCATTCATATGATGGAGATGGGAGAAAAAACCCCGAAATATATACAACAACAAAAAAACAAGGAAAAATCCCCCGTTTGGTTGCCCTCCCATCCCCCCGTCTATAAAATTGGAGGCCGACTGTTTTCCGGGGCGAAAGAACCGGAAACAAGTCGGACCTGCCCTAGGTGGGACTGGGATCCTAATCTATAGGGGGAAAAAAAAGGAAAATAAAGGGTCGGGCACGGTGTGGGTCGATACAAGACGGTAATATGATTTTTTACATATGAATGTTCAAGATCTTCAATAAAAGCGGACTGGGATATAGGTTGAGGTCGAAAAATAATGGGGGTGGGGAAGATCTTGAATACTAAAGACTAGATGACGGGGACAATGACTGACAACATACTGCTAACTAGGTTACAAGGGAAAAAGCTTTGCCTACTTACCGGGGGTGGGGTCCCGAAGGACCCGTACCGTAGACGCCATGAGCGGGCAGAGGAGGGAAGGATGACTCCAACGTTGCCCCCTTTCGTACGACCAGGCTCGCTGCATTCACCCACCTTCTGTTGAATGTTATGCGATCCAAGCATTTTCTATCGCATCTGATTTTGACCCTCAGCTGGTGCCGAAAATACAAAACCAGATCGCGATGAGAAAAGTTTGCATCGTCATACAATCCCTTCTTTCGCGTGTTCCAAATCACCATTCGAGCTACAGCCAGGATCGCGAGAAACACCACACGCTTCTCACCCTGAAACGGAGGAAGAACGTTGTCCACGACGTAACCAACGTCGAGCAGCACGAGCTGCTTGGGTTCGATGCGAGCCGTCCACTCCCCGACGTGATCCCAAAACGGGCGAACTCGCTCGCAGTAGTAGAAGGCGTGCTCAGCCGTTTCTTCCAATCCACTGGCGCAGCGAGGACAATCAGGCATGTCTGCTAGGCCCGCTTTGTAGTTCAAGCCGAGAAGGGGTAACGCATTCCGTACAAGTCGCCAGGTGAGCGAGAACTCGGAGTTGTTCAAGAAGCTCGATCCTGGCGCCCAATTCCAGTGAGAGCGGATCTCCTCCGCCGTCCAGCCTCGCCGCTCGCTAAGAGGATCAGAAGCGGAACCCACCACTAACTCCCGATATAGCTCTTTCCGAGGCCATGAAAGGTCACTGGACCCAAGAAGGTTACGAAGGGCCTTTCGGCACTCGCTAAAAAACAGTGCTTCGCCCAAAGGCCTACGTCGACCTTCAGCCTTTGGGTCTGACTTGAGGCGAGGAAAAGTCCGACTCGCCTTTCGTCTCCACACTGAGTCCCCTGTCAAGGACCGGCCGAGGTATGCAAGTCTTTCAGCAAGCCAGTGGCTCTCCAGATCAGGCATACCCAGACCCCCGTTGCGTGTACGTTGGATACAGACCTGCCTACGGACCATCGGCCTTGCACCTCCCCAGAGTAATCTGGAGAGGGATTGTTGCAGTGCCAACCGACGTGCCTTAGGCAGAGGAAGTACAGCCAATCGGTAAAGGATCAGAGGGAAGACGTACGTGGTGCACGCCTCCGCCCTGCCCTTTAAGGACAACCTCCTTGAAAGCCAGATTCCCACCTGAGCATTCACCTTGGTTTGTACTTCCGACCAATTTCGCTCCAGTTGGAGGCCGGGCCCGAACCACACCCCGAGGATGCGGATGGGTCCGTCACTCCAGCGGAAAGGCCCCGGAAGAGTATTGCTACCCCTCCAAGCACCAAGCCGCAAACCTTCGCTTTTGTCAAAATTGACCTTGGCTCCTGCGATCCGCTCGTACTCGACAACCGCCTCTTTCACAGCCTTTATATCCAGACGGCGGGATACAAAGACTGTGATGTCATCAGCGAACGCGGAAACCCTTGCCGCAAAGCTGCCAACAAAAGGTATACCGCGCAGGGACGGACTTGTCCCCTCATCCCTAAGCCTGCGCAGGAGGGGCTCCAACGTGAGGACATAGAGTAGAGGAGACAACGGGCAGCCCTGCCGCACCGAACGCTCGATCGCGAATACCCTCGAACGCCTTCCGTTCACCTGCACCACTGCCTGAGGGTTGTGGTACATCATGCTAATCCATCTGCGGAACTCCGGTTTGAATCCGGCAGTCTCCAAAACAGACGCCAAGAACCGATGGTCAACCCTATCGAAGGCCTTGGACTGATCTAAACTGATCAGCGCGGCTTCTGTGTCGTCTTCTATCCCCTCTAGGACCCCGCGAATCAAGTGCAGATTGTCCTGGATCGATCTTCCCTTCACAGCAAAGGTCTGTTCAGGTCCGATCAGATCACTGATGACACGCTGTAAACGATTCGCCAAGACCCGGGCCAAAATCTTTAACTCTGTGTTAAGCAGAGTTATGGGCCTGTAGTCATCTAAACCCTCCCAAACATGTCTGCCACCTTTCTTCAGCAATGTGATCACGCCCTTGGTAACGCTACCAGGGATGGCTCCCTGGGCGAACCAATGGTTGAACATATCCGTCAGAATAGGCACAAACATGTGCGACATCCTCAAGTACACTTCGTAGGGCAAACCATCTAGTCCCGGTGACTTGTTCAGGCCGACCTGCTTCAACGCATCACGGACTTCGCATTCAGTAACCACACCCTCGCAGCTAGCCGCTTTAGCCACCCGGAGGCGGGGAAAGTCGGCAAGATAGCTACGAAACTCCCGGATCGGGAGATCAGTACAGCGGGCAAAGCGATCCCGAAAGTGCGCCCGAAAGGCATCACGTATCTCACGACTCGAATGCAGCAGTCGCCCGTCCGCGGTCTTGACAGACGCGACGTACCGATCGGGGAACCTTCGCACTTCTTCTTCACGCGCAGTCGCGTTCGATTTCACAGCTTCGTAGAGAACTCTATTTAACCTAGATCTAACTACGTATCCCTTGTAGCGCTCGCTATTCTCACGCTCAAGGTCCCTCCTAGCTAGTTCTACACCTAGGGAGTCCCCCCCAGCCACCGCCCGGGAAAGTCTATCGTCTATAGCCTTCGCCTCCTTGGCCTTATCTAGTTTGAGCTGTTGACCGTATTTGGTGGCGAAGTCTCTAATCCTATATTTGAGAGAAGCCCACCACCTATTCCCGGTAACCGCCCCCACTAACGCCCGCTGAATTAGGGATTCCAGCCGGTCCCGGAAGTCCCGTATCTCCAGTAAGGAGGTATTGAACTTCCAGTAACCGGCCAGACTAGGCCTATTTACTAACCGTAGACTGACTCTAACAAGTTTATGGTCAGTCCACGCTATCAAGTGGAACGTGGGACAACTAACAAAGTCAATGTCAGCTCGTCTCACTAACACTCTGTCCAAGTAGGAACCTACTTTGGCAGAGGGCGAACTATCTAGCCACGTCCACATCTCCCGCCCTGGGTGATCGAGACGAAACCTGTCGACGAGACCGTGACGAGTCACGAAGCCGACAAGGCTGCTCTCACACCTTCCCGCACGACTAGCTCCCCAACCGACCTTATCTATCTTGGGATCAAGGATCGCATTCCAATCTCCCATTAAGACTAGCCGCTTCGTATCGTCCAGGAACGGCGCCAACCGACGAAAAAAGGAAACCCTCTCCGCAGCGATATTGGACGCATAAACCGCAACCAGACGAAACTTGAAACTTTTCACGGCAACATCGGCCACAACCAGCCGGCCCCCGTCACCTGCAAAAACAACGTCAACATCAGCATCAAGGCTGCGTCCAACTAGCAAGGAGACCCCAGCGCTGACGTGGCTGCCGTATGCTGAGAAAACGTTAAAGTCGTTCTTCAGCACCCGACAGTCAGCGTCGCAAGTGAAGTGGGTCTCCTGCACTGCAGCAACATCTACGCAGAGGTTCTTGAGTTCACCAAGCAGGCGCGCACACTTGCTTGAATCCCTCAGTCCCCTCACATTCAAACTGGCAACGTTTAAAGCCATCAATCCGACTTACCTTACTCATCGTCGACTACGGGCCGGAAATCCTTGGGCGTGAGAATGCCGACAGCCTGACGCAGGGAACCGGTACCGAGTTCAGTCGTCACTCGGTTGTCCCTGGTGATTCCGCCGACATCTATGGGGAACTTCAGCTTTAGGGCCCTGTAAAGAGACGGGTGAACCAAAATGGGGACCCTCCCTGAACAGTAAGTAAAACATTTTTTGAGGGAGGAGTGCTCCAACTCCGCCAGCTTTATGCCCGTATCAGTCTGACAGACCGTACTCAAGAACTTCCATACGCCCTTGGTACGGTCGCCAGCTGACCGGACAAAAGTGGTCACCATGGCTGCACTCCTGAAATTCACTGGATTTGATACACTGAGGTTTTTAATTTTTCCAAGCTGAGCAACGGCTTTAGTGCCTTCCGGAGCTGGAAGTCCCCAACTGCCTCCAGCTCCGCAGAGCACAAAGCCGCTGCCCGCTGTATCTGACCGATGGATAGTTCATTGTGGTTTGTTTTCTTTGGGGGGTCAGTTTTTCTTTTTGGGGAAATGATTGCTGGGAAGAGTTCCTGAGATGAAAAGTCTGCTGGGCTGAGTGAGGGAAGGGATGGGGTTCGGGCTAGGCCCGAGGGTTGTGCCCTTTCAGCAGACTGAGATCTGGGGAGTGGGATTTTGTAGGGGCGGTGATATTTTTTAAAGAGTTCATGTTGGGGTGAAAGAGAGTCCATTTGTTGGGGAGGAGGCAGTAAAGTGATTTTTGGAGGTGGAAACTGTGGTGGAGGTAGTGTAGGTGGCGGTGAAGGTACTGGTGGAGATGGGAGAGGTATTTGAGAGGAGGGGCCTGCCTCAGGTTGGTTTTTTTCGGGGCACATTTTTTTTGCTGCCCCTTCCCCACTGTCCCTTCTCCTCTTCAGATTGGTCGATGTTTCCATATCTTCAATGATTTGTTTATTTTTCTTTTTAGTTTTTTTTGGTGATGGTGCTGTTGTTGTTGCTGGTTTCTTTGGTGTCATTGTTGCTGGTGCTGCCGGTGATTCTGTTGATGTTGTTGTGATTGCTGCTGCTGTTGCCCGTGGTTTTGTTGGTGTTTTTGCTGCTGCTGCTGCCGGTGGTTCTGTTGTTGTTGTTGTTGTTGTTCTTGCTGCTGCTGCTGTCGGAGATTTTGCTGCTACTGCTGCCGATGGTTCCGGTGTTGTTTTTGCTGCTGCTGCTGCTGCTGCTGGGGCCCTGGTTTGTTTTTGAGGAGGGGATGAAGTTTGACTTTTTTCCCCTTGTTTAGGGGATCCCCTCCTCTTTTTGGTCACTTCAGTCCAGCCCTCCTGATTGTTTTTGGGCTGGACCTGACCCGGGCCCTTGGCCTCCGCTTCTTTGTTGATGGTGATGGTGGTGGCCGCTACGTCTTTTGTTGTTGTTGTTGTTGTTGTTGTTGTTGTTGACGCCGCCTTGTTATCAGGTCGCTGGGGGCAAAACTTAGCAATGTGTCCAACTTGCTTGCACCCCCAGCACCTGGGGCGTCTCCCTTCCACCATCACCATCATCTGCCGATCCCCACATATCAGTGTTTCAGGGATGGCTTTGAAGCCATCCCTTGACAGGCACAGCCGGAAGGCATAATCCCCGTAGGCTGTCCCGGCCGGGGATCTGAGGAGGTTAAATTCCTCTACGTGGCCAAAGGCACTTAGGTACGCTGCGAGGACCTCCCCAGTGATGATGGCCGGGACATTACATACCGTGACTCGAAGCCTACGGGTGCCTTTATACTCCGGCTGTAGCCTGAAGTGTTTCGTTATGATGTCCGATTCAGCCGTTTTTGCCGCTTGTTTTTCTGTAGGAAGGAGGACATCCCATGTGGCGAAACTTTTACGGCAAAAGTATTGGCATGGGATGCCTGCCTTCCTCAGCAGCTCCTCAAAGACATCCTTTGTTAGCCCCACTAGCCTTTTTGTTTTGAGGTCGGAAACGACCAGCGAGAGGACTCTGGGCGCGATTTTCTCGGCGATTTCTGGGATGGGCAGTATTTCGTTGCCTTTAAAATACTTGGCAAATCTGCCCACCCGGTCCTTTTCGTATTCATCTGGTCCTCTCTGCTGGCCTTTCCAGGCTGTGGGGCTTTGTTGGGCCGGCTGAATCGAACTGTCTTCGGAGACTTGGGGATCGTCGGGGATCGGCAGCGAAGGCCAATTCGATCCTATAAGGCTTACTGTGGTCTTTGTAGGGGTTGCCGTTTCACCCTCCATGGCTGAGGTAGAATTAGCAGCCAAGGAGGGTAAAGGAACTAAAACCTCCACCTGTTGCAAGTATGGAGGGGGGTTCTACCGTTAAAAAGACGCAAAAAAATTAATTAGACACAAAAACAGTGAAAAAGAAGGCCACAAAAAACACGTAGAACCCCTGAAAAAAATAAGAAACGACAAAAAAGACACAAAAATAATAAATTCCGACGACACAAACACAAGTCGGATAACAAAAACAAGTGATTTAAACAAGCGTCACAAATAAAGAATTCTCGGTAAGACTTTAAAGAAAAATAAAAAATAAAAAATTCAAACAGAAAAAAACAAAGTCTTACCGAGATAACCAATTTAACAATTCACGTAACAAAGGTAATAACAATATAGACTGGTCAAGCAAACGTGGAATAACAAGTCTGACGTGGAGGAACGCAACTGCCTGATGATTATTTGGTCCGTCTATTTATACGTTTTCTGTAGGCTCAGAACGGCAATTTTTGTGCCCCGCGGGAAGCGTTCCGATTGGATATTTATTAATGTATTTTTTTTTTTTTTTGTTAATTTATCGCAAACGGAAGTTCTGCGCGGAGCCCATGCGTGAGCGACTAACTTTTCATTTTGGGTTGGGAACTCGAAGTGTTAACTTCCGTTTTTTTTTTTTTCTTTTCTTCTTTTCTTTCTTTTTGTTTTTTCAAATCAAGGCAAGATCTCGTCTTGTAACAGCTCCCCCAGATCTTACCATGATTTGAGGTTGCTATGTTGTTAGTGCTTGCTTGCGTGTTTTTTTTTTTTTTTTTTTTTTTTAGGTTATGTATTATTTATTTTGTTTTTTGGCACATAACGAAGTCTTTAAAGCGTGCTGGGAGTTGCCCTCGTGTTGTTCGTTTCGTTGGGTTTTGGGTATTGTCTCCGGAACTGCAGTCATTTGCGACAAGATGCTCCCCTGACGAAAGTGTAGGGAGTTGTGACAACGGGTGATGGGTAGGTTGCCGGGGTGGACAAGGAGATAGGAGTGGTCGTGTCGACGGGTGATTGGGAATTTGGTGCGGTGGGGATAGAGCTGGAGGTGGGGGTGGTCGATGCATGTGTTGCAGGTCATTTGGTCGTGGTACGAGTCGACGGACGTGTCCACGGTGAACCCAATGCGTTTCACAGTTGTCGTTTTTCACTTGAACTACCAAACCGTTCGTTTTGGTGACCTCAAAGTCACCTATCCAAGGCAGGTGAGACAAGTGGGCTGTTGCGGATTGCGGTCGGTGGAGTAGCACCTTGTCACCGACTTGTATCGGGTCTTTGAAGATGCTGCGGTTCAGTTTGGCTTCCATTTTGTGGTCAGCCTCGTTGTTCGCCAAGGCGACTCTTTGATGCACCTGTCGGAGCAGAGCGTTTATCTGCATACCGTAAGCACCTGGGTTGTTGTTAACGATGTCTTGGCAGGGGATCTTCGGTAGACCAATGTTTGGTTGGCGGCCGGTGATAATGTAATGCGGGGATGCACCAGTGGCGGTGTTGGTTGTGACATTCATTGAGGAAACTGCGGATTCGAGAACGTCCGTCCATTCACAGTTTCTGTCTTCGCAGATCATGTAAAGGGCGTTTTTTAAGGTCCAGTGTTGCCTCTCAATGTTCCCCGAGCTTTGTGGTCGCCACGGGCAGTGAAGTTCCCGGGTGATCGAGGTTAGGTCACAAAATTCCTTGTAGGCCTCACCAGTGAAGTGGGTTCCTCGGTCGGAGGAGACAATGCGGGGAATCTCGCGGTGACGAAGAAAGAACTGGTAGAGTCCGCGGGCTGCGTCGATTGCGCGGTCTCTGGCACATGGTATGGCCATGAGGTGGCGGCTGAAGCTGTCTAGAATAGTAAGTATGTACCGCTTGCCCTTTGAGAGGGGCATTGAGACAAAATCTATGTAGACAACCGCCTCTCTTGCAATGGCCCGTGGACCAGTTTCGGCGCATGCCGTAATTTCCCTTGCGTTTAGCGCAGGTTTGGCATGACTGAACATACGCCCTGATATCGCGATTTTTGAACTCCCACCAGTAGCTGGATAGGTGTTCCTGCATGCGGGAGATCCCTGAGTGGTTGACACAGTCATGGGCTTGGTGGAGATATTTTGTCCGGAGCTTGTAGGGTACTACCAGTTTTGGTGTGTTTGTAGTATCCCTGATTATCAATACAGATGTACCAGGTTCCAAGTAGAATTGGTGCATGTGTTTGTTATATAGCCCGGTACGATGATCTTTGGGGTCGAGTAGGGTAGCGTCCGGTCTTGGGGTTGCCAACTGAAGAGCTCTGATGATTTTTGAAAGTGTGTCATCAGAGGCTTGTTCCGCTGCAATACCCATGTGGTCAGCTATCTCTTCAACCGGGATGGTCGATGTGGCATGAAACGCGAGGAATGCGTCGATGGACTGCAGATGATGCTGAATGTTCCGTGTTGTGTGAGTCCCAGGGAGCAGCTGGGAGCTCTTGATTTCGTCCATGCACCAGGATGGAACGTAGATGTTTAGACTGGAGCCTTGGAGTTTGAAGCGCTTCCCTGCAGGTGTGGGGTCTGCCGTAAGCTTGTCCTTGCTGTGGCCATATCTCCGACTGAGCATGTCTGCCCAGACATTCGATTCACCTTCTACATATTCCAAGACGAATTTGTAGCACGATATTTCCTCCTGCCATCGTCGTATCTTCGCATTGTTGAATTCACGTTGATCCAAGTATGTGAGAGATCGATGATCTGTGAGGACGACGAAGGGACGACTACGCAAGAAGTAATCGAATTTGGTGATGGCCCATTTTATCGCATATGCTTCGCGTTCAGTTGTTGACCAGTTGCGCTCCGTCGCGTTAAAGGTGTGTGAGGCAACTGCTATTATTTTCTTTTGGCCGTGTTTATTCTCTTGCATGGGAATGGCCCCACATGCGATATCGCTGGCGTCGGTGGTGAGGGTAAAGAGTCCGGTGAAGTCGGGGAATGAAATGATTGGTGGTGAAGCGAGGCGCTTCTTAATTTTATTGAAAGCCTTGTTGGCCCCTTCGGTCCAGACGAATGTTCGTCCGGGCTTATTTAGTTCGTTTATGGGGGCCATTAGATTGGAGAACATGTCGGTTCTGATGCTCTCGTTAAGGCGTGTCTCGATGAATTGCCGAATCCATACGAGACGTCCGATGAGACTTTGTAGTTCTTTTCTCGTTGTCGGGGGTTTCATGTCGATAATGGCGCGGACATATTCGGGGTCGGCCTTGAACCCGTCGCTATTCACGATGCGACCGAGAAATTTAGCTTCGGACGCAAGAAAAATGCATTTTTCCGGGTTTAGTTTTAATCCGAACTTGCATAGAGCAATAAATAATTGCTCCAGCGCTGTCACATATTCCTCGAAGGTTTTGGCGTGGACAAGATTATCGTCAATATATGACGATATGTTCGCGCGTGAGGCAACTGTGTCGAGAGCCTCAGCTATGCATCGCGAGAAGATTTGTCCAGCGGATGTTAGACCGAAAGCCAGACGGGTGTATTGGAAACAGCGTCCTTTCCAAGTAAAGGCCGTTTTATGGCGGTCACGTTCGTCAATGACGATTTGCCAATAGCCATTGCGGAGGTCGAGTGTTGAGAAGTACTTGTTACCTTCGCCAATCTTGTTGAATGTCGAGTCAATGGTAGGTATTGGGTATGGGTCGAGATCGACTAAAACCTTGTTGAGGGTTCTTTTGAAATTTGCGACCACTCGAATCTTTCCGTTTTTCTTGCGGACGGCAAAAACGGGACTGTTAAATCCTTTAGGGTCGTTGCAAGGGCAATTTCCGCGTCAACATCATCCTCCAGTGCTTGGGCTATAGGGTGCTGTTTTTGGCTCCTGGACTGGCCGTTGGTTGGTATGCGTATGGGCTTGATGAAAGTGCCCCTTCTATTGTCGTCGGTGCCGAGAATGTCCGCATAGCTGATGAGTAAATCGGCGGTAGCTTCTAATTCACTACGGCTATGATGGTCTGGAAGCGATAGGCCTACGGTTTGCTTAAGCCAATGGAGTTTTTGGTTGAGAGTCAACCCGTTAGGCGATGATCTGGCTGTGGCTCGTGGTTCCTCGTTGGAAACGGTTAGGGCGCCGTGTGAAAGGTTGTGGGTCGGTTTTATCCTTGGATGGACGGTTGTAGAGAGCGGGACAGTATGTTTTAGCTTGCCAGACGGGAGTGTGCGCGCAAGTTCTACAGTCGCCTTCTGGTTATCGATAGTATAGGATAACAGTGTGTGGTGGCCGAGTATGTTCTGGCCGATCAAGATGGGAATGTCTGATGTCGTGATCAGTGTGTCGACGTTGCAGAAAGCGGGAGAAGTATCGTCACCCAAGGTAATGTCGCAGGTGAGCTTGCCCAGAATAGAGATGTTCCCTCCGATTCCTTTGACTCGGATGTTGGTTTTGGACATGTGTCTTCTTGCATCTTCAGGTAAGCGAGAAATGGGAATGATGCAAGTCGTGCATCCGGAATCCAGCATGCCTACACCGGAGAATGTGATGCCGTTGTTGCGGAGGTTGACCTGAACAAGGGGCGATCGGAGATCAGGTTGGATTTGAACGTTAAATGTGTGATGATGCTGAGTGGATACATGGACCTGGGAACGATTCATCACATCTCGTTCGGTCCCAACCGAAAATCCAGTTCGTCGAAGCGCGTCGCGTGTTCATGGTTGTGCTGATCGCTATCTATTCCAGGTAAACCGGTGTCAGTGGTCGCTATGTGTGCTTGAGCATGAGGGGGGTGAAAATATGGGCACCTGTTGCCCTTAAAGCATGCGCGGCCTCGTAAAAAATTTTTGCACATTGCTTGTTGGCTGGGTTGGCCAGCGCTTCTTTGTGCCCGGTTGTGCTTCATGTTGTAGGTGGGGGCGGTTCGACTTTTCCAGTCAACGATGGATGGGTTCCGCCTGTGGGTTTGTCGCAGTTGCTTGTTCAGATCCAGCAACTGTAGCTGTACGTCGGCTAGTATCTTGTCACTTTCAAGGCTACGAGGTTTGTCAGAGTGTGTAGGTTGGCTCGCCATCAGCGCAGTGGCTTCAGCGGCGGTGGTGATGTCCGTTTTGATACCACGATCAAGATAGCGTTGCGCATCGCTGGCTATACCACCCGCTGAGTAGTGTCTGACCATAGTTTTGACGAGGTGTGGATAGATGTTAGGTGTCCATGCCTTGATCTTTTCACTCATGAGCATGGCCCCCATTAGGGAAAATGCAGTTTCGGCCGTCATCTCAGCATTTTGTCTGTCCGACTTGAATTTTGCCGTGATGTGGACTGTGGCCTCTCGGATTGTGTTTTCAAGTCGGCCTGCAAAATCAGTGAGTTTCTCTCCCTCATGTCGCTGAAGGTCCCATGCTCGGCTTAGGTACTGGAAGTTTGTCATTTGGCTCCCGTGGATGGATATAAGGTAAGCCTTTAGTTCCTCAAACGTGGACGTAGGCTGTCTTGAGTCCTCCATCTGCTGGAATATGCCTTCGTTCAGTAGTTGCTTTGCCAGCTTGACAAACTCCTTCTCCATTGCAAGATATTCTCTTAATTCTGGCTTAACGTGTATGGTGTAAGCCTTATTAAGGTCGGTAATGAAGCGGTTTACATCGCTGCCCGGTTCGAAGGTCCGGATGGATTTTGTGGCGTCCCGAAGTGACTGCTGTCGCAATAGAAGCTCATAGTTTGTGGTGTGTTGTTGCAATGTGTGCGATCGATCGTGTGCGGTAGTTTGCAGAGCAGTTAAAAGTTTGTGGAGGTCTGTTTTCAGTTCACTAATGATTAATTGTGCTTGCGGGTTGTCTGCTGGCTCCATGTCAATTTTCGTTTGGAGAATCGCTGCTTTTTGCTGTTTTATAAGTTCCAAGATTTCTGATCGAGAAAGGCCGGAGTATTCCATACTTGTTTTGCTGCACGCTTGACACCAGTGTTATATTCTGAGTTGTGGGCGAGAAATGCGTATGGTTGCAAAACAAAGAACGTATATATACTCACAATAACACAGTAATGAGGTTATAGAAATTTTTTATAGATAGAGTAAGTACAGAGAGTAGAACGGAGAAATACGTTCACAGTCAAAGAATGAATTCAGTGGTAGTAGTTATAAAGTTCATGTACTGTACTTGTCTCGTGGTGAAGGGATGGTTTTCTCGGAATTAGGATAACGTTGGTAGCTGCGGAAAGCGTTTGATGTATCGGATGACAGGCGCCAGACGGGGTGAAGAATCCTTAACACGGGTCGTGTGAGGGAACAAATCTGTGGTGTAGGAACGCAACTGCCTGATGATTATTTGGTCCGTCTATTTATACGTTTTCTGTAGGCTCAGAACGGCAATTTTTGTGCCCTGCGGGAAGCGTTCCGATTGGATATTTATTAATGTATTTTTTTTTTGTTAATTTATCGCAAACGGAAGTTCTGCGCGGAGCCCATGCGTGAGCGACTAACTTTTCATTTTGGGTTGGGAACTCGAAATGTTAACTTCCGTTTTTTTTTTCTTTTCTTCTTTTCTTTCTTTTTGTTTTTTCAAATCAAGGCAAGATCTCGTCTTGTAACAACACCTACCTTATAAACAGTTTGTCGAGGTAGATCTTTTAATTTTTTTTCCAAATTTATTATGGGTATTAGTCCTAGTTCTTTTAAATCCCAATAGAATTTAGTAATACCTATGTATGCTTTTTCATTTGTATTATTGAGATATTAGCTTGATATATAATGTTATTTAGGCTGCATTTATTCCCTAGAGGGCATTCATTTTTATATTTGCTATTACAAAATTGTTTTAAGTCATTATTATCCCAGTCTAGTTTGTCAATTAATTTTTTGTTGTGGTTGTAAATTATTTTGGAGATATTATTAGTACATTATTAACTAAAACTAATTTTTACATTATTCCTATTAATTATTTTCCTAAGGAGGTTATCGTTTTTAAAATGTTTGTTTATTAAACCTAAAAAATATTTCCCTTTATTGATAGAGTGTTTGCAAAAAGGTGGGTTAAACCAGATAATATTTCTACACCAATTTTTATCAGGGTTTTTTTTTTTAATTATTATTATTATTATTATTATTATTATTATTATTATTATTATTATTATTATTATAATTACTACTACTACTACTACTACTTCTATTATTATTATTATTATTATTATTATTATTTTCTAAATTATTATCCCTATTATTATAATGTTTTTTGATTTCTAAGTACTTAAACTCGTTTCTATAGCCGGTGTTATGTATGGCTTCATAATAACATTCTTTGTAATTGTTAGATATCATTTTGAAGATTATATATATATATATATATATATATATATATATATATATATATATATATATATATATATGCACATACATACACAGACACTTGCAGAGTGACAAACCAGAGAAATATTATCAATTACTGCACATTGATTTTATGTGCATACACCAACCTGATTTTTATTTCATATAAAAACATTTATATTAGTTCTATATGAGAAGGATAATAGTTTATATAAAATTTTTAAACAAAAAGAGAGGTGTCCTTTGATTTCTTTATCTGAACAAAAGATAATGGCAAGATATTTTTTTAAAGATTATTAAATTTTACTTAAGATTAGAAACTTGTTTTTCATTATACTGTGTCATAGATATGGTGATATGACTCCATTTTGGATGAAAGAAATTGTATAAAAATAAGAGTAGATTCAATCTTTAATTTAATCAAACACTTTTTATTTGAAAACTTGACTTACCAAAAAAACTATTTATGTGCACTTATTAATAGGAAAGGCTTTTTAAAGTACGTTTATTTTTGTTTCACTTGTGTTTAATGGTTATCTTTGGGTTCTTTGGATTAAGCTAAGTCTTGATTTTAACTTAGGGTTAGGTCTTGAGTCTGTAAATGAGGACAGCTAATAATTAGTCTATATTTTCATTATAGTTCTCTCCTTTTAACTCAGCTTTTGTTTGAACAAAAACTAATTCAGGATTTAGGGTTTTTTTTTATCTAATATCTTATGTCTAGCGAGGGACAGTCCCATTGGAAGTCGTTTGAATAATTCGATAATTTTAAGCGAATAAACTGACCAAATAGTACTTCGAATTATTTCAATACTCTTCACATTGCAAATACTGTATCATGAATGAAAGGCGTATGGGTAAATAGAAATCAAATTGAGATTTTATCATTTCCTTATGATTTTTAATGGTCATATGTGTTGGAAAGCAAAATAAATGATTCTGGAGTTTTAAATGAAACTCATTGGTAATTTATTTAAAAAAATGTTTTATTTAAATCTCTCCTTGCTTCGAATATGTTTTTATCCACTTAGATTTCGTTATACATGATTATTCATATTTAAAAGATAAAACATCTTTTTATAAATTTGCATCCCTAGGCAAAAAAAACCTTTCCAAACAATATTTATATATGAATTTATTTTACATTAATTAGCTCATGAAAAAATAGTTTAAAGCGCAAATATTGAATAAAGTGTAAAAAATTCTATTTTTTCTTTCAAGTTTTTATGTTCATAAAACATTTCGCTCGATTTTAACAATCAAATAATAGGTTTAAAAATAGACTGAATAAAATAAGCCAAACAAATATAAAAATCCATGATTAAACAAAACAAATCGTATGATTTAGGTCATTTCTATTCAGTATTTTAAAATTGAATAAGCTATGGTTGATATGTCATTAAAAGAAAGAAAGCAAGAAAAAAAGAAAGAAGCTATAGCTTAGGGCTACACACCCTTGGTCCCTCATTTAAAAAAAAAATCTTTATTTTGTCATTAGTCTTCATTCTTTAACACAAATTCGTCAAAATTCATATAACTAAGGCCTCAGCAGGTGAAAATCCAGTCCTGCTTTTATTATCATAATTCGTATGTTTTATCGATAAAAATAAATCAGTAAGATACTCGAAATATATCAATATAAACTCAACTATTGATTACTCTCCGTTCTAGACTCAAGCACTGATCTAAAGATCAGGTTTGTTACTATTTTAAAGACAGAATGACTTTATTTGAATGAATTATTTTAAAAGTTATCAATAAAACAATTGCTGGTTTATAAATATCTCAAACAGTTATTCGTCACAGCATGATCTTTTAAAATGATTATAATCTGTTAATAGTATTAAACGAGAATTGCTAAGTTATCAAATTATTAGAGGTATTCTGCCAATCATAACAGATAATATTAAAACGAAAATTGACAGATCTACAAGACAATTACTCTGACGACACAATTTTACGTGACATTTATACAAGCACAAACACAAATATACACATAGAAATATAATGTTATCATGTAAAGAGGAGGAGCACGCATTAAGAGAAATGTGAAATGTCTATCAATAAAATTTATCAAAATTTCTGGGATGAAACTTGATTATTATATCACTTAGAATATTCGAACTATTGTCTTCATCTAAATTTTTATATTCACAATGAAGATGAAGACAATAGTTCATATATTCTAAGCGATAAGAGTCTCTCTCTCTCTCTCTCTATATATATATATATATATATATATATATATATGTGTGTGTGTGTGTGTGTGTGTGTGTGTGTGTGTGTGTGTGTGTGTGTGTGTGTATATATATATATATATATATATATATATATATATATATATATATATATATATATATACCACATTGCATAAATTCTAGAAATATAAAAGTGAAATAGAATGAAATAAAGAGATGAAAACGTTTAAAAAATTCTAATTATTTTGACATGTTTATACAGCTACAAATTTCCAAAATTTGTACCAAAGTTTATTGACAATGCGACAAATTCTAATTACTAAGTTTTCGCACGAATTTGATAAAGACTTGGTATACACACACACATATATATATATATATATGTGTGTGTGTGTGTGTGTGTGTGTGTGTGTGTAAGAGACATTATAGAAAAACAGACTGTCTACAACTAATTTCTCATGTTACCATAACAATTTCCCATTGTTCTGTATTGTGTGACAAGTTATGTAATTGAAATATATATATATATATATATATATATATATATATATATATATATATATATATATATATATATTAGTCATAGGTTTACTTCCCTCACCTGTCGACTAATATAATTTAATCTGTATAAAGATATTGTATTAATAGTTTATATGTTCTATACAAAGATTCTTTTAAAAAATGATGATGTGAGAAGATAGCAAAAAACGTAGATACCCATGAAGACATAAAAAAAACCCAATAAAATGATGACAATAGATATATCACCCAAGACCATAACACACCTTCTAACATTTTGCAGGCATCGAAAATAGAACTTTTATAAAGTACATTTCCTATAAATAAACTTCAAATTTTAGAAGTTTCTCTTATAAAGACGAAACAATTCAGATCAAGCAAACTAGTATCCATTCCAGTGGCTGGGATTGTTAAAGTTCAAATTAAAGCAGAAAGTATACAACATCTAAAGTGAAATTACAGTGACCTGATCCCTAACGGTTATTTTTCAAACATTAAACCTCCGAATAAACCGTTCAGGAATTATATCAGCAGCAGGTGACGAAAACAAACATTAAAAATTCACAACATTCTTTGACATCACAATTTCCTGGAATTCAGACTACAAATGAATTTTTTAAAAACTTTGGGTAGCTTTTATATCACCTAGATCCCCGTTTGTAGCATCGTACTCAGAAGCAAAAAAAAAAAAAACTCAACAAAAACTGAATAAATGTTCATGCCTTATTTTATAGACTATGTTTAAATATTAGTTGCCTCAAGTTGCACTGACAACACGAGGTTTTTTATTCTCTCTCTCTCTCTCTCTCTCTCTCTCTCTCTCTCTCATCTATTCTTATAATCCATCATTCCTGTTTGATCCTCTAGGCTGCATCCGCAGAGAGCTGGTCGACCAACACAGGCACGTCTATGTGCTGATAAGTTCGTCATTGCTTCTCCAGCAGATCCCTGCATATCTTGTTCGTCTCACTTGAATGGTTTATGAGATTGGAGGTCAGTGGCCTTACAGCAACTCTTTTGTGGGGTTTTGCTTCCAGGATTTGTTCAAGACAACTCGTAGTATTCTTGTGTAGTTCCCATCAAGGTTTTTTTTTAATGTGTTTTGTTAGGGGTCATACGGTGCACTGCAGAGTAGTATAGACTCAACTAGGAAGAAATCCCATTTCATTTATCGGATAGATCATATTTCCATATCGATAGCTAATCAATAGCAGTTCATGCCTTCGCTAGGGGTATGTTGACATCACTTTCAGTCGATGAGATGTTGTTGCCGAGATAGATGAGCTTGTCTTCTAATTTTAGAGGCTTGCCACTAAAAGTAAGGATGGTTCCTTGTTGTTTAAAACACGTGAATTTTGTTTTATTTGCGTTCATGTGGAGGCTGATGCTTCTTGATGCTTACTCTTAGAAGACCATATGCAAGTAATATTTCCTCCATCTTTTCTCAGTGTATAGAATCGAATACCTTGAAGAAATCGACGAATAGTAGTGTTGCCTCGAGATTCCATGCCCGTCCTCCTTTGAGGATTCGACGGATTGTCAGAATCTGCGTGATTATGGATTGATTCCTCCAAAAGCCGTTCTGATTTTTCCAAAGAAGTTTCTGGATTTCAGGTTGGATACGATTGAGGAGCAAGGCATTATAAACATTAACAGCGATAGCTAGTATGTGAGGGTGTGGGTGAATATCTCTCTCTCTCTCTCTCTCTCTCTCTCTCTCTCTCTCTCTCTCTCTCTCTCTCTCTCTGTAAATACATATATATATTGACCCTGAATTTTACTGAATGTCATTGACAAGGAATGTCCAATAAAGATTGATCTCTATGTACATTCTCTTATAAAGAAATAAAAAAGTTGAATAAATAACTAATGCCATTTTGTTCGCATAATTATTGGAATAAATCCTCTTATTAATAACTTATTTTGATCTCAGTTCATATCAAGCTTCTGTTAAAAAAAACTTCTGTAAAATATCAAATTTATAAATTCATATTGTAAGCTAAAATCATCAATAAACTATTGTGTCTGATTTCAGCTACAAAATATTCTCAAACGGTTTTTGATCTTCACATATTGTTCTATATTGTTTTGTAATATTATACAAGACCATTACATGCATGCCATAACCGGATACTGTTAAGCTATCTTCTGATCCTTTATGACAGATGTTACACGTATAAAAAGTTTAAGCTTCCTTTTAATAAAGAGTTGTTTTTCAAAACTTTTAGTGGTTCATTGCTACATTTCAAGTCATGTTACAAAAGTATCGCAACTGAATCTTTATATACAATGAGAAAAATAAACTAAATACAACATTACTTTTCTTCAAAACAGTCCACTTGGAATTCATTACACTTATTCCAGTAAGTTTTCCATATGTCGACGCACTTCTGAAGCTTATCTTTTGATATGTTATAAGGCTATGCGGTTGTATTCCTTTTAACATCTTCCATGTCCTCAAATTTTACCTTTGAGATTGATTTTCGGTGAATGAAACAAGGAAGAGTCAAACTAGGTCTGGTGAATATGGAGGGTGTTACACTTGCATAATCCTGTGTTCCACCAAAAGCAAAAAGAATCGTGAATGCAGATGAAAAGTAAACACATCACGAATTTATTATATGAGATGCTTAGTTGTCAATACGTACTTCATTAACATTTTGAAATTAAAGAATGAGGTCTCGTTACTTATTGAGCACATAACGTATTAATGCTGTTAATTATTAGCCTCTTCCCAAGTAATATTACCAATTCGTTGTACCAGACGTTTACTGTAATTCCACAAAAAGCAATCTTCATATCTTTTCTTTAATTTTTAGATTACAGATATTTACGAGAAATAAAGTAACTTTCCATCAACTTCTATTTCAAAAACGTTAAGATATGAACACTAAAATTGAAACGATCTGAATTTAACATTGATATTTACGATATTTGCTTTGTTTATTCAATATTGTGACGGCAAATTGACTAAAATCCCAAAACGGGACTTTATTTTTGCATGTGTGAAGACGGGGCAGGTTGGCACTTGATCCCTTATAGAATAAGTCCTGGTTCAGAGTTTTTCTCAGGCATATAAGAACTGGCATATTACGTGAGGGATCAATTTAGGGCCAGACTGACCGCCGCTGGCAAGGGGTTCCAAATTTCACACTATCACACACCCACCAGGCCGCTTAACTTCCTCCCCCAGATAATGGAAGAATATGGACCTATAGGTTTTAGTCGTAATAATATTATATTGTAGTAGTCGGCAGCCCCGGTTTCCCGTGTGATATTTTAGAGGAATTTATTGGACAATTCTAAGCAAGATAACATAAGGCGAATAGAAGCTGAAAAGGAAGCATGAAGTAACAACATAGACCACGTGGTAACATAAAATATATGATTCCTTTACTACAGTTATATACACTTTCAAAGTGTCAAAACATATAATAATTGGACAGTCCACGAATATAAATGTCTTTTCTTGACTTTTGTTTTTCTTCAAATTGGGAGAGAGAGAGAGAGTGGTATACAAAATTTGGGTATAAAGGAGAAATAGCCCAAAATTACTTATCTTATTTTTCGATGGTTCCACTGGAGAATCTTTCTTCTTTCACGGGCTAATAGACTTTATTCTATTTTTTGACACTGGCTTGAAGAACCTGGGGTCCCTCGTGTCTCAGGTATTCTTTTGTCTTCAACCCGGAATACTGGCTATGGTTCGTCTGCCCGCTACGAACCCTGCTCAAAAACTAAACTTTCTTACTATCTATTTCCGCTGACGGGGAAGGGGGGAGCCCCACTTCCGTTTTGGGGTCCCAGCCAATCATTTGGCTTCTCTCTCCCTCCTCTTCCGGTGTCCGGCGACCTGAGGTTACTAAGTACCAACACCTGTTGATATCCCCTCTGTGACCCACATTCTCTCTTAACGGTCACTTTTTTTGACGGCTAGATACTGTTAATTCAAACACGAGGAGTAGTAATTTTATCTCCCTCCTCCCAGTGGGATATCACGTGACAATATCATAAGAAGCGTCTGTTCTCCGCTTTGCTATTGGTAAATAGTAGGACAGACTGGCTTCTTGGCCTTGATACGTCAACTAGTTTTGGGGAAGTAAAACTGAATTCAAACCAACTTTATTTCAATTAAAAATTGACCTTAGGCTGCATCCTATTCGTAGCGAAGGGCTTGGGAAAATACAACTATAAGACATTGCCGAAAATTTAGTCTTCAATATCTGATAAATCAAACTGCGACTTAGATATTTGGGTTATATAAGAACATACCATATGTTTATAATAATTTTCACAATAGATTCATGGAAAAAAATCAGAACATTTGATTTAAAAACTGAATTTAATCACTTGGCTTTCCTTATGAAGTATTTAATCAAAAGAAAATGTAAAGAAACATTTTAGTAAATGCACACGATGTGTCGAAAATTGATTGTATTGAACGAAAAAAATTGATGACAGTTAAATGTATGAACACATGATTATTCGATGTGGAGATCAGAATATTGTTATTTAAATCACTGCCAAGACACACTCATCTTTATATTGACTTAAAGAGCAATTTAAACAAATCATCACACTCCCACTGGCTATGGTGGATTTAATAGCTTTGTATTTTTTACCGGAACCAGCATCCGAAGTTGTTGTCCAAATGAATTCGTATTTCTCAAACCCCATGGTATGTGAAAAACTCAGATGTTAAAAATAATTGCGTGAAAAAAAAACGATACCTGAGAAAAATCAGAAACAAAAAAAAGAAAAGAAAAAGAGAGATATATCTCTTCTAGTCATTCACTGATACCAGTTACACCAGCAACACACCGAATCATTTTTCAGCTAAATACAAACAATCGATTTTGAATTCATGTTAGTGCTTTATAGCTACCGGATGAAAACATTTCGGCTGAACGTGTTTTCTTTTTAATATTCCCGTAAACCAAAGAAAACATAAATTATTAGACATGTATCACTATGGATTCTTGGCATGGTAGTATAGAGCTAGATGCGCGCGCGTGTGTGTGTGCGTGTGTCACGGTGGACGTATGAGCGGGTAAAGGTACATTTATTCATATGTATATGTGTACATACATCCATGCAATATTTAAAAAACGATGAAACAGTTCATCCACCCATCACCAGCCAGGCAGGCAAGTAGGTCAACTGTGGGTTTGAATGAAGCGACCGCATAAACTTGAATAAGTGTGGGGTTAAACAACATGCTGAAAAAGAAGCAGGAAATGGCCGAGCATTTTCTGCTTTCTGGAATTACTGGGAGCCCGTAATGAAAAAGTGAGTTCGAGTAACCTGTCGGAGGGAATTGGTCAAAGAAAGTGACCGGAGAGATGCGCTCAGAATTTTATGGTGTCCCTTGAACTGGGGTGATTCGCTAGGATCTGCCTAGTTAGAATTCGCATCGGACGCATAGTTTGAGGTACAGAGTCAAAATAAGGTCCCAGGTGACACACACTCCTCCATGTGTGAGCAGGTCCAGTCCTCCAAACTTTTAGTTTAACTTTTCTTTTTTACTTGTTTTTTTGAGATTTCAACTCGGGCTCTGTTCAATAAACAAAGTGCGGTATCAGACAAACCCAGCAGAGCTGAAGCGTGGCGTCACAATATTAATAATAGTATATATAATAATATAACTCCGGTCCAAAAAAATTTATGAATACATATGAGTTGTTATTTCTAGTCTTTTACATTTTCTTTTTTGGTTACAGTGTTTCAATGCAGCATAATTTAGCAATGAATAATACTTAACGATATCCGTTTTGATAATATAATGTTCCGTTTGAAGTATTATATAATATCTTTGGTTAAGAATAAAATGAATATTTTCTAAAAATGAACTTTTAGTAGAGCAAATTTTTGGAGCTGAGTGAATGTGTATGTATTTCTGGGTGTAAATGCGCTATTTGCTTTATTTGCTTACATGTGCAGTAGCTTAAAATTCACAAACAATTACTGCGAGGGACCATAGTTTTTGTGACGGTACAGCCGTCCTCGCCAAACACGGGAGATTCTGCTCCCAGTCCGCTGATCGTTCCATTGGTAATATATATTTTAGGATGACACTAGCGTTTCATTATCTGCCCACGTTGTGTTTTTAGATCTAGACAACAGATCAATCGCTACTCGGAGTCGCCGGTTAACGAGTAAACGGGTGAGACCGCAGAATTAAGAAAGTAAAAAAAGTCGACGCCAAGAAACAGAGAACAAAACACGGCTTGTAAGATAACAATATTCAGTATATAAAAATATCTTTAAAAAAATGATACATATATTCTCCCATATCGGAGGTGGCAAGTTTTTGTCAGAGACCAGTTCGCGTATTAACAGTCCGTCAATTCTTCGTATATGTTTTTAGCTTTTCTAACTCTCACTGTCTATATTCTGGCGCTGTGCAATCTTAAATGGAGATAACGTTTGCTTTCCACAATCGTTGGTACTACTTCACAAGTGCTTATTACGTTAAGCTTCTTTGCTTTTAAACAGTGTCGTGTTATGGTCGGCTGTCTTTGTTTTCTATACTCAGGGTAGTCTGGTACAAGGTTAAAGACCCAGAGCTTTAGATGAAACTGCTCACTGACTCATGTGCTGTTCTTCCTCTGTCTCTCGTGATTTACTTCTGCAAGGGACAAATCCTATCATTTTATGTACATTTTCATCTGAGGGTAGGTATGGCTAAACAAAAAAAAAAAAAAATATTGATTTTCTCCTAATTTGGATTTCAATAATTTTTTGCTAACAAGCATTATTTCGAGATTGCTGCAAGAGAATGATATTTTCGAAGGTTTATTCTAATTTTAGAAAAGTTACTTTGGATAACTGACAGGTGGCTTTGATCTGTCTGAACAACCCATCAATCTTCTGACAGCTTTTAGGTTAAACAATAACATTACATTTTTTTTTCTTTTGAAATAACAATTCGTTTCCTTCAAATTCCTTTCTCATCAAAAAGGTCATGAACTTGGTTCAATAGAGAAAAAATCTGCTGTACCACAAGAATGATTCACATTTGGAAAATTGTTCCACAGAAACTGAATAAATGATGGCTTTTGTAAAGGTTTAGGTAGCTGCATTTTCCGAAGTTCCAAGTTTTTAAAGAGTTAAATGGTAGCGAGACCGATTCCGCTTGCGTTTAGGGTAGATATTTTCAGAGGGTTGACTTTATGGGGATCTCTCGGGATTTTCCGGTCTTGGTTGATGTCTGGAAGTTGAGCGTATGCACTTGTGTGAACGGATGCATTTGGAGAAAATCATCATCATTATCATCATCATGTCGTACCGCCAGCACGGATATTTCTGGCTCTCTCTCGCCACTTCTCCCTATCGTTCATCGCCTCTGGCAGGTCTTCAGGGCTACATCCCGTATCCTCACAGAGCTTCTGTATGTATGTCCTGCTTTTGCTCGGCCATATGTGGGGGTCCACAGGAGTACATCACTTATGAGCTCGTCCCTGCTTCTCCAGCTGTGTCCTATTGTCCCGAAGAATTGAGAAATTAGGGTGAAGGTTGTGAAGATGGAAAAAAAGACGAGGGGATAACTTTGTGTTGGCAGGGAATCATACCAAAATATATCTTACTACGGATGTGAGCAGCTTTCTCCTCGGAAAAGAGTCCGGGTTGAAATAGCGATTCAATGAATTTTGGACGCTGCCCAGGTATATTAATTCAACAGTAACTGATATTTCAACATACTAGCTGTAAAGAACGTTTGATATTTTGTTTATTTCAACAATGAGAAAAAAGTCCAGTTGGCTGGGGTTGTAAAATACACCGACTGCGTCTCTGCAGAGGGATAAAAATCCCCACCAACGAGTGTCCGAGATACGACATTAAACCATCTGATGTTCAGGCTCCAGTAATGCTGGAGCTTTGGAAAATGCGGAGTACCCCTTCATTACCATCGCTCCCTGGTCCACTCTGGCCCAGAATGGGAGCAACGGAAAGGGTCATATTAAATCCTTTAACTAATGTAAACAAATGACTGATGTTTAATTGAAGTGTTAATGATACAGTTACTGACAGTTAATGATACAGTTACAGACAGTTAAATGGTTCCAAATATTTAGCAATACTTGGAACCATTTAACTGTCTGCAAGCAAATGATTAATATTGAATAGAATTATAAGTGTTAAATTGCAATAATTGAAACCAATTAACTGTGTTGAAACAATAGTAAAACTAGTATACGAAAAATTAGTTCTATTCCGCTTAAGAATGAAATTGCCGACAAACTTATCTCTAACATATGCATATCTTTTTAAATTCGTGCCAAAAAATAACTGATTTTTAAATTGTTACTGTTACAAAACAATACTTGAAACCATTCAACTGTGTGAAAAAAATTAGTTCAGGCTCGTTTAAAAATGTTATCAACAAAATGTGTTTACAAATCATATATACTTAATATATATATAAAAAGAGGATTTGGCATTAAATAACCTACAGTGGTTGATATGCCATTAAACTAAACCCAACCAAACAATGAGAAAAATGATCCCGCATATATACGAATGTTCTTTTTCATTCAACCAATAAATGCAATACTGGTAACAGCTTGCACACTTAATCAACCAAATCATTAATCATATCTTTTCGTCCTCCAAAAATTTTCTGAAAGATCAAGACTAAAAATAACAACAATGTCAAATCATTCAATTCGAAAATGACATCATTTAAATCCAACTGAAAGAACAGGGAGTGTGTAAAGCGTATTCAAAGTGAACTGCAATTTTTTAAAAGTTTTTTTAGTTAAAGTTTTGGTCTCGTGCTGTCGTGCAACAGGGGAATATTTCACGATTGTCGACCTTTTTTTCGGTGATTATACAAAACACATTGAAAGCGATATCTTAGCTTGGGGTGGGCAGAAAACAAAAGCTTGTTTATCTTTTTGAATAAGTTTATCAACCGTAACTGTATTATTTCAGCTGCATTCCGATAACAGCAAGTCACTGATCAACCCAAAAGAACGATCTCTTAAGCTGAACTTACATTTTCTAAACTTTTCAAAAGCATCTTCTGTAATTTCTTTCGTATAAAAAATTTATTCTATAAACCCCAATAATATTTCAGTTAGCTTTTGCAGCATTGTTGCCCTTTTAAAAATTATATAGAATTACATTTCTGATGTGCCCGGTAGACACCCTGATCCTTTAGAGGGTCAAATTAGTTACTACTAGATAAATTTGAGATTTAAAATGTATTGCACTCATATAAAGCTATATAAATACTTAGTAACATATAATTTATCATGTTATTTTACAATAAATTATCAAAAGTCAGAAAATTTAAGAACAATCATAAAATGAATAACACAAAAGTATTCATATTTGTCTTTTCACTTTTGTTCAACTGATATATATATATATATATATATATATATATATATATATATATATATATATATATATGTGTGTGTGTGTGTGTGTGTGTGTGTGTGTGTGTGTGTGTGTGTGTGTATTTAGGCAGCATTTCTTCGTTAATGCAAATTTCATTAAACATAATAGACATTTATGTCTACATATTTTCTTTTGTATCCGTTCAAATTCCCGTATTACTTTTATCGTATTCTGGGGGAATTGATTTATGTATTGTCCATAGTTGCATGTATCCCTAGCACCCTCTGCCCGACTTTGGGCCATTATCAGGGGAGGATCTATTACAAAAGTGATGCAACTTTTGTTTTAGCATATTACTACTGTGTAAGGGCGTCTTTGCCGTTGAAGGTTTTGGCGTTTGTTTTTGAATGTGATTCTATATTTAGTGCCAGTAGCCAAAGGCATTCAAGCACACCAGCACCGGTTTGATAATCAATTATATTAAGTGTCGGCTGCAGGTTTCTGATATGTAATGCTTCGAGAATCTGAAGTTTTTGTTTATCATTTTCATGTTCTAATATTGTTGTGTTGTCGATGAGAATTTTCCGTAGTTGTGTTGTTGGGCATGAATGTTTTTTTAAATGCTGAGCTATTGAACTTGTGTCTGAAAGGTGCATTGTAAGTCTCCTCGACAGGGTAGTTGAGGTTAATCCAACATACATACTACCACTATCAGAGATACAATCTCCCAAAGGACATTTAAATTTATATATAACGTTGGTTTTTGCAAAACTCCAATCGAGGGAGAGGAATCATTTCTAATGACTAGATTCGAGGTTTTAAACCTATTATAATATATAATAAGTTCTATTTTTTTATTAGGATCAGTGGGGAGTATGATTTTGTGAATCAATGTTTTCAAGATTTTTTCATCGGATTTGTAATTGTTGTGCATTTGGTTACGATAAAAAAAGTTTGATATATGTTTGTTGGCTGGATGGAGTAGTACACTGCTTATTTTGTTGGTTAACATTTTTGATCATTTAAAGCAATAAGACATATGTTATCTAAAAAAAGAT
This sequence comes from Sepioteuthis lessoniana, assembly GCA_963585895.1. Classification (NCBI taxonomy): domain Eukaryota; kingdom Metazoa; phylum Mollusca; class Cephalopoda; order Myopsida; family Loliginidae; genus Sepioteuthis; species Sepioteuthis lessoniana. The sequence goes on along the minus strand of CAUZXS010005393.1, from coordinate 42,823 downwards.
CAGAAGAAGTGCAAACTTATCTAGTTCAATGCACATTTTTTGCTAATAAAATTACCGTCATCAGAATATTTAAAAACAAACAAAATAATAATAATGTATCACATCTTTAAAAAAATCATCTTTGACAAGAATTGCCTTCTCCATCTAACCATTTACACCTCGTAAATATTGTGGGTTTTCTTTCTTTTTTTTCTTTTTTGTTTGTTTTTCATTTTTTATAAATTGATATTTTTACTTTCTTTAATTTCTTCTTCTAAACTGCTATAGAAAGTTGCCACATAAATTGAAATCCACGTACTTTAAGATTGCTACATACACAACACTGTTTTCCATTAAGTTTACTTTTCAAGTTACATCCACCTATCTGTCTAGTATCAGTTTTTCGATGTTAGCAAAAATTAAATGATTTCTTGCTCTGTATACTATTTTTGCGGTTGTAGATTTTACTTAAAAACAATGCCTGTATCGGTTCACCAAATCCAAACTTAATGTTTATAAAGTCTTTTTGTATGCGTTGTTACATTCATCCACACATAACATCAGATACAGCACAAGTCAATTAATCAAAAAACTTTTACTTTACACAGAGCAGCAATGTTCCAAGATAATTTCACTCTCTCATATCTTCTATGGAGTTTCGAGCAGACTTTTGGTTAAATATCACACGCAAAAATTTATTTTCCTATACTCATTCAATACTATCATTACTTTAACTTGTATGTTTACTTTATTCAGACTCAATTGCAATTTTTTTAAATCAAACATGCAACAACCTCCAAGAACTGCTGCAAATTACCCCCGGAACAGCAAATAGCACGAATTTCAATAATTTTGATAACCTTACAGATGCCATTTATGTACGCCTGACGAATTCCACAGGTAATATACAAACATGTTGCCATGTCTTCAGCTCACTGGATGAATTTTTGCTAGTTTCTTATGAAGCTTTTAATTAATTCAATCTAATCGCTATAATTCAATGCTTTTTTATCTTATTTATGTATTATGATCAATCATATCAAATGCTTTTTTAAATGCTATAAAATTCTATACAGCATGTTTCTGATTTTCTATACAATTAGTCTTTTCTTCAAATAACTCCCTTAGTATCATAGATATTGTTCGATTAGCTTTTAATCTTTAACACATTACGTTTCTACAAAAAACTGTCGAACCTTTCAAGAATTGAGTTTTTCTGTATTTCTGAAAATTAGTAAAGTGATGCTTTCCCCCGTTTTATAAAGTGGAATCATTTGAGCAGTTTTCAATCTACGTAGAAATATACTAATTTTTGAATGATAACTTATAAATGAAACTTTAGAATAACATTATGGCATTCTTGATTAAAGACATAAATTTCATTCCAGTCAGTGGATATTTTTCTCACACTTGTTAATGATGTCAATAAATTTCTTTTCATATGTCGCTTTCAAAAGAATTGAGCTCCATAATCTGCAACTGCCTATATCACTTTTGGCAGAGGATTATTGACTTCTGCTAGTGTTGGTCCTGTGCCCACACGAAAGTTATTAAACTTATTAACCAGACCAATTATATTGTTTATATTCATATTGATAAAATATTCAGGATAACATGTTCTTTCTGATTCATTTCTTACTTGATGTATTCTTCGTGCCTTTGATATTATTTTTGTGACTCTCTAATAGTTCATTATGATATTTCTTTTTGCATATCCTCATAATATTAGTTAACTTATTTTTCAGAGATATACGATTTTTTTTCAATGATTATATTACATACTCCACGTCTTTAATTTTTGCATTTTGAAACTCCATGTGTTGTGTCTTCCCCAAATTTAGAAAATGACCACCTAGTCGGCTGGGGTTGTAAAATATGCTGACTGAAACTCCGCCAGTATATGACACTAAAATATCTGACAGACACCACTCCTGGAACTTTGGGTAAAGTTGGGTTCCTCTTTATTGCCATTATTCCCGGGTCCACCCTGACCCAAAGTTGTAATTCCTGTTAGGTCCTATCTATGGGTCTAATAAAACTGTTTAATCATTTATTCTACAGGAAACCATTTAACTGTGTGCAACCAAATGATTAATATCAAATTGAATTATTGGTATAAGATAGCAATACTGGAAACCATCTAACTATGTTTAAACAGATGAGCTCTGGATAGTTTTAAAATAATATTACCTCTAAATTATTCGTTTACAAATCCTATACATTTAAATAGTCGAAATCACATGTGACAACTGGTCTTCACTTACTAACAGAGATATAAACAATGAATATACAGTAACTATAAGAAACAATTCTGATACGGGAGATATCTGAAACACATACTTCGAATGACGAATATGAAATCTTTGTCAATGCCCACATAGAAGCAGCTGCAGAGTGCATACCAATATAACCAAAAGTTAAATATAAAGTTCCATGAGAGTCACTAGTGGCTAGGAAAAACGACATGACTAAAAAGAAAAGCATCCTTACTCAATAAACAAAACGCAACAAATGCCAATGCCCAGAAAGTTTTTTAAAAGTTCAGAGAGAACTAACCAACGCATACCAAAAGGTGTAATTAGAATACATTCAAGGCCAAATCGATAAAAATAGAAATTCAGTGGAAGACAGACAATCTCGAATAGCATAAAAGATGGTGAATGAAATGAGCTGAAGAGAAGCTTGTGAGCAAAATTAAAAGCTTCCACCCAAGAAGAAAGACTTCAGAAATGGAAAGAACATTTCAAGAATTTGATAGGGAACCCTCTAAAATTCACTAACAAACCTTGCTAAAAAAGTTAATGGCCCAGTAGACACCAAACAAAGGCAGTTAATGTAGTATTAAAAAAAATAAAAACAGAAAAACAGCAGGCTTCGAAGAAATACCCGATGAAGTTTGCAAGAAAATTTGACGACATACTTCTCTAATTATGCAACACATATAAACAAAAAAAAATAATGAAATGAACGAAAAATTGCATCATTCCCTTCCTAAGACAGGTGACGTCAAAATCACAAAGAACTATTGAGGTATAACTCTTATTTCTATAACTGCTAAGGTTTATAATGACCTGCTTCTCAATTGCATCCGACCCGAAACCGAGAAATTTCTTAGGAAAAATCAGAATGGTTTTCGAAAAAATCGCTCCACAAACTCACAGATTTTGCAGATAACAAAGAATGCTTAACTCTTGTCTCTGGTTATGATTAAAAGAATTAGAACAATCTACCCCGAATGGATTTAATGAAGGGTTCGGTTCAAAGTTCTGTGTGGGCTCCTGAGTTCGATATGAAACACCTAAAAAAGGCCAAAGGACACACATCGACCGAAACTTGTGAATACAACAATGAAGACAATAGATTGAATACTCTAAACGATAAAAATTATCAAGCTTTATCTCAGAAATTTAGAGAAATGCTTTTAATTTTATCATTGTTTTTAAGTTGATCTATATTCTTTGACATTTCTGTGAATACCTCTGTGTTGCTGTTGTTATATGTTGAGACATACGCAAAAGGTTCTTCGTTGCTATGTTTTTGAGTTTTCATAGTTCTTCTAATAGTATTTTTCTGCTAATTCTAATCCCTTGTTTATTTGTGTTGCGAGATATCCCCAATGGTGGAGGGTTACGCTTAATTCTTCGAGGCGGGTTTATCGGATGTTTTTGTAAGTGAATATGGTGCAAATCATACTTGCTAGGGTGTAAGAAATGGATTTTATATAGCTTTTGGGATGCTGGCTCTTGAAATGGAGGTATTGATGGGCGTCTGTAGGTTTAAGATAAATATCTAAGATAATTTGACTATTTTGATTTTTAATGAGGATAACTGAAAATAGTAGTTCTTTAAAATTGTGTTCTGTGGTGAATTTTATTTCAGTGTGTCGGTTTTGGATTAAGTTATGTAAACCGTTTATATTGCCCTATATGCATTACAATAATATGAAACAGCGATCCAGTTATCATTTAAATGATTTAATTGTTTATATTGTTAAAATATTTCCCCAGTGATTACATATAGATTTTCCAATAATTATGTTATGTTTAAGGTGGCGTATATTGTTATTTTATTTCACATAGTTGTTCCAAAGGGTTTGGATGTATTTTTGTAGTCGAATTGGAAAGAGTTATTATTTAGGATGAGTTTTATACCATCAATGATAATTTTTTGTTAAATCTTGGGTGTGACATTTCTGGGTATTTTTCTATCCAAAACGAGATGGTTTGTTTTCCTAATTTCATATTACTATATAGGTTGGTGACGTGAAGTGTTACCATGAGTTTATTGGAATCATTTTGTGTGTATGTGTGTGTATGAGGAATGGAATGTGAAAAGTGGATTTTATCTCTAATGTAGCTTTTTATCTTATATAGGAACGGTTATAGTATAACATCTATTAGTTTACTGAATCTGTTGGGGCATGATAAACCTGCTACTATCGGAGTAAATTTGAGGTCATTGGGATTCGGAATTTCTATGTATTCAAATTTTTATATTTCAACAGCTATTTTTTTCCTCGGACTATGGATTTTTGTTAAGTCGTAAAAATTGATAAGTTTTTGGAAAATATTTAAGAAGTATTTTTTTTAATTAATGCACATTGTGCATTGATCAGAATTTGGTAATTTTTTATATATCGTTGTCTATGTCTGTGTAGTTGATTTCATCGCAGCGAGGACAATCGGGTATGTCTGCCAGGCCCGCTTTGTAATTTAAGCCGAAAAAGTGCAATGTGTTCCGTGCAAGCCGCTCGGTGAGCAAGAACTCAGAGATGTTCAATAATCCTGGACGTGGTGCCCAGCTCCAAAGCGAGCGAACATCATCCATCGACCAGTCGAGCCGATGCACGAGACAACAGACCTGCCTACGGACCATCGGGCACCGGCATCCGCAAAGTAATTTGAAGAGGGATCGTTGTAGCGCCAGCCGATGATTCTTAGGCAGAGGGAGTACGAATGACCGGTAAAGGATCAAGGGAAGATGTTCACGGCGCACACCTCCGCCCCGCCCTTTAAGAACAACCGCCTTCTGAGCCAAATACCCACCAAGGCATCTCCCTTGGCCTGTACCTCCGACCAATTTCGCTCCGAATGGAGGCCGGGCTCGAACCGCACCCTAAGGATGGTGATGGATCCGTCTCTTCTGCGGAAGGGCTCTGGCAAGGGGACGCCACTCCTCCAGGCACCTAGCCACAAACCTTCACTCTTATCAAAGTTGATCTTGGGCCCTGTTATCTGCTCGTACCTTGCAACCGCCTTCTTCACAGTCTTTATATCCAGACGGTGGGACACAAAGACATCAGCGTACGTGGCTACCTTTGCCGAAAGAGGGCCAGTATAAGGGATATCGCCTAAGGAACAGAGGCTCCAAAGCAAGGACATAGAAAAAAGACAGGGGCAACGCTGCCAGACCGAACACTCGATCATGAAAGCCTCCGAGGGCTTCCCGTTCACCTGTACCCCTGCATGGGGATTGTAGTACATCATAATAATCCATTTGCAGAACTCTATTTGAATCCGGCAGTCTCCATAACAGTCACCATGAACCGATGGTCAACCCTATCGAAGGCCTTGGACTGATCCAAATTAATCAGTGCGGCTTTGGTGCCGTCTTCTAATCCCTCAAGGACCTCACGCACCAAGTGCAAGTTGTCTTGGATTGATCTTCCCTTCATAACGTAGTTCTTCTCAGGTCCGATCAGATCGCTAATAACAAGCTGCAAACGGTTCGCTAAAACCCAGGCCAAAATCTTTAACTCTGTATTAAGCAGAGTTATGAGTTTGTAAGTGTCTATGTCTTCCAAAACATGCCTGCTACCTTTTTTCAGCAATGAGATCACGCCTTTAGAAAAGATACAAGGGATGACTCCCTGGGCGAACAAGAGGTTGAATATATCCGTCAGAATAGGCACAAATAAGTACTGCAGCTTCAAGTACATTTCGTAGGGTAAACGATCTAGTCCTGGCGATTTGTTAAGACCGGCCTGCTTCAACGCATCACGGACTTCGCATTTAGTAACCAATCCCTCGCAGCTAGCCGCTTCAGCCTCCCGAAGGCAAAGGAATTCGGCTAAATAGCTACGAAACTCCTGAACCAGGAGGTCAGGAAAGTGAACAAAGCGATCACGGAAGTACGCCTGAAAGGCTTCGCGCATCTCATGATTCGATCAGAGCACGCGCTCCGGGGACATGACCGATCCGATATACCGAAAGGGAAACCTTCGTACTTCTTCTTCACGCACGAATGCGTTGCATTTCACGACTTTGTTGGGAACTCTTTTTAACCTAGATCTAACAACGCATCCCTTGTAGCGCTCGCTAGCCTCACGCTCAAGATCCCGTCAAGCTAAATCCCACCCTTCCACCACCCTGTTCGGCTTATCTTCAAATGATTTAGCCACCTTGGTCCTTAGTTGAACTAGCGACCGTATTTGACGGCGAAATCTCTAATCCTATGTTTAAGAGATCACCACCTCTTTTCCCGGTAACCGTCCCCACTGATGTAGGGATTCCAGCCGGTCCCGGAAGTCCCACATCTCCAGCAAGGAGGTATTTAACTTCCAGTAGCCGACTAGACCAGACCTATTAGGTAGCCACAAACTGATCATAACAAGTCTATGGTTAGCCTGTGCTACATAGTTGGACGTGGGACACGTAATAAAATCAGTGACAGCTCTTCTAACACTCCGTCCAGAGAGGATCTGATACGAACAGAGGGTGAACTAATTTGCCACGTCCACATCTCCCTCCCTGGGTGATCCAGAAGAAACCTGTCGACCAAGTCATGGTCAGCCACAAAATCGGTCTAGCTGCTTTCACACCTTCCCGGCCCTCTAGCTCCCCTTCCGGCCCTATGCATCTTGGGAGCAAGATCGCGTTCCATTCATCCATTAACACTATCCACTTCGGATCGTCGAGGATCGGCGCTAACCTGAAGAGTAGTAAAACATATTTTTGAGTAAGGGGTACGCCAACTCCGTCAACCTTACGCCCGCATCGGTTTGACTAGTTTTCTCCTGGAACTTCCACAAGTTCTGGGTTCAGCTGCCGGTCGAGCAAACGAATGGGGTCCCTATGGGCGAACCTCTAAAATTTAGAGCATTGGCAACTTTTAATTTGTTTACTTTTTCTAGGTTTAGCTGCAGCTTGAGTGTTTTGCGGAGCCGGAAGTCTGCGACGTCTTCCGGGTCCACAGAACACAGAGCTTCTGCACTTTCAATGTAGTCTCTCAGTTTGTTGGGGTTTTCGGCCGATAAGATTGATTTAGTACTTCGCCGGCTCCTTTAGGTTGATTTTGTTGGGCTGTGTCTTTCTTCTGACTGCGTTCTTGTTGATTTTTTCACGGTGGTGGAAGAGTTCAGGTAGAGAAAGAGAGGGTAGAGTTGGAGAAAAGAGACTGGAGAGGGAGAAGGCGCAAGCGGGCTGTGAGTGGGCTTGGTTTTATTTAGGTGTTGAGGGGGACTGTTCAGCTTGGTCTTGTTGAGGTGGTTGAGGAGGTTGTTCTTGATAAGTGGGGTTTTGAGATTGTTTTTCTGGAGTGGTTTGTTTTGAGGGTGGTTGTTGGGGTCAGAGACTGGTACTATTTTCCCCCTTTTCTGAGAGGGATTGTTGAGGGGGTGTTAGGACAGAGTTTCTTGGCGTGGCCTTCTCTGCAGTCCCTTCTTTTTAAGTTTACTGTTGTTTCCATTGTTTCTTCTGTTTGTCCTGGGGTGATTTTGGATGTTGAAGCTGGAGTTGTGTTATTATTCTTGGGAACTTTGTGGGCTTGATTTGCTGTTTCCTTTGCAGTTGTTTCATTTTTTTTATTCTGTTGTTGTGTCATTTAATGTGTCTTTAGGTTTTGTTTCGTTTATTGTTTTGATGGGTACTTTCTTTTTTCTTTGTATTTGAGTCCATTGGTTTTCCTGATTGAGCTGGTCTTTATTTATTTCCTTGCTGGTTGAGATGGTGTATTCAGTTTTGTTTTGTTGTTTTTCTATTGAAGCCTTCTGATGGCAGGTTTTCGAGTTGTTTACAATTTCAGCAATGCTGCCGCCTGCCCTCTATCACCACCATCATTCGTCTGTCCCGGCTGTCGATGGTATCCGAGATGCTTTGTAAGCCTTCCTGATTTAGGCATATGCGAAACATGTGTCTTTTCCGTAGCTGGTCAAGGGTGAGGCCACTAAATCCCCTGTGAGGTTGTCCGGACGATGCATACAGTCATCCGGATTCTACGTGTGCCCATATATTCGGGTTGCAGCCGGAAGAACTTTGCTGTCATGCGGCTCTCCGCGAATTTTGCAGCTTGTTCTTTTGTTGGCAGCAGGACATCCTATGTTGCGAAGCTTCCTCTCCATAAATATTGCACTGGGATGCCTGCTATCTGAAGAAGTTCTTCAAAAACGTCCTTTGTCAAACCCACCGGTCTCTTGGTTTTAAGGTCCACGACCACCTATGATAGAATTCTTGGTTCTAGAAGGTCTGAGATTCTCATAAAGGACAAGATGATGTTATCTTTAAAGTAAGGGGCATACTTGCCCACCCTTTCCTTTTCATAGTCTTCGGGTCTCTTGATAGTTGTTTTCCAGGAGACTGGCGGTTTTGGAAGGCTTTCGGTTTTTTACCCTGGTTGAATTAGGCTGGTTGATTGTACTATAGCATTGGACGGAGAGCCTGAAAAAAGTGGCCAATCTACTTTTTCTTCCGGCTCAGCTGAGAAGGCTTCCATGGTGGTCCGAGAGGTGTTTTTCGGTGAGGTCCTCAAAAGATCCCGTGAGCTGTTTGATTTTGGTCACGAAATAAATAGAGCTTCGCGGCAGGCTATGTATTATGAAGAAATATTTGATGGAGGCGTATGTTGTATTCTGCGTGTGCTCGGTGTATAGTCAGAGTTGAGATGAGTATAAAGCAAAGGTTGATTCTTGTAGAGCTGTGAAGAGAAATTAGTGGTAGATCCAAAAATTAAACTACAATAGAATACACTCTCGAGCAATTATTGGATATGGCCAAAGTGTTCAGTATATATGGATTAAAATATACCCACCAGAACCACCAGCCAATCAAAAGCCAAGGAATAAGATCTTCCCTTATCCAATAATGGGACGTTCTTGGTGCTATAAGTCCTAGTGCTTTTCCAGGCTCACTCACTTATTCTCTGAACCAAACATTGTTGCTCAACAACAGTTTGCTCTTCACTCAGAACGCGAACGTTTTAATAAATCAATCTAATGTTTGTCCAATTTATATGTTGATAGATTGATTATTTTTATTTTTATGTTGTTCATATTTACCAACCCCTCCGCTCGGGCAGATGACACAAGGTCAATTTTTAAGCGGAGTTTAACTGGTTTGAATTCAGAATTTTCCAGCTCCTCACCCTTGCCTCACCAAGGCTGAAGAACCTAGTCTGCCCTACTATTTTCCCATAGCTGGAGGGAGAATAATTGGATTTATACCTTTCCCAAGGGTATTAGTGCTATGTGAAATGCAATCAGTCTCGTCCAGGATTTGAACTCGTGTCGCCGTGTACATTTCCTACGACGATAACCATTACACCACGGGCACCTCCAATTTATTTTTTTTAATTCTTTAATTTTTATGTTGTTGTTTTGTTCGATACGTTACCTAAACTAATCTTTTTGTTCGGCCTGTGTCGCCTAAAAATGGTTTCTTATTGTGTTTTTATTTTTTCTCGGATAATTTGTGTTGGATGAAAAAAAGTTTCTTAACTTGTCGCCGAAATCCCTTGGGTAGTCTGTGAGGTTCCTCCCTGCACCCGTTGTGGGTTGTACTATAGTGAATGATATTCAATAAATCCTATATTTGTGGGTATGTATGCTGGTTGGGCCAATTATTTTGTGTGTGTAATGGTATATGTAAGGATTGATCTGAAATTTGCCTTAATGGTTTCTTATTCAGTCATTGATGTTTTTAGGGTAGTTGGGCTAATTTTTATGTGTGTGATGTTATGTATGAGGATTATTTTTTATTTGTATGGGGTTGTTAGTATATATTAGTGCGTACTTTGGTAATTCCATGTGTTGTATGGATATGTGTATGTTTGGTCGAGTGTATTTTGGTTGTTTTTTTTATTGTATGGTTTTCTTTGTGGCTGATGATGGTGTGTGTGTTTTTTGTTCTGTGGAGTGTGGAGTTTTATTTTGTAATGTGTATGTATAGGTGTTTTTTGTTTTCTTTGTTTCAGTTTTTCATCTTTTTCTCTGTAATTTTTCTCTTTTTCTTTCTTTATACGTATATGGGGGAGTGAAGCTAAAAATATGACAGCTTGTTGTTTGAGGGTATTTATGAGGACGGTGATCATTAATTGTTATAAGTTAATATCTTATTAATCAATTAATGGGAGAATCTTTATTTTAAGCCTTTTAAAGAAAGTTAGTAATGTTTCACTCGGCATTTTACTTTAACTGATCAAATGGTAAAATTTGTTTATTTGCGTTTGAGAGAATAATACGAAGAGTAAAAGACAAGGAAAATAGTAAGAAAAAGGGAAAGAAAAAAAGAAAAAGAAAAAAGAGCGACTAAGAGAAAAATTATCATTTTGATGTAAAGAAATGTAATGAGAGAGAAAGAGAGTAAGAGAGAGATGTTTGAGTTAGTCATATTTTATATGTAAAATAGCTGCTGCTTAACCAGAGAAAAAGATGATCCCTCATGCTGGCGGAAAAAGAGACGTATCTCTAGTAATAAGAAAGAACCAATGAATGAGTGCACGTGATAAATTACGTACAGATGTTGTGTGTATGCATTTACGTCTGTATTTGATTGTTCAAGTTAGCAAAGGATTGGTTTGTAGTTCTCCGTCTCCAGCCAGACTGACAACAAAGATAGCAACAGAGATAATAATTACTTTTTCTATTGATAGATAATTCATGGCATGCCGCTTTTTCGAATTCTCGAGTCGTAAAATAACACCAATAAATGGACTAAGAAGGAAAAAAACAAAATGGACGGAGATTCTTTCGATGAAATTGGAGATTAAGGATTATTTGAATTTAAAAAGCTGTTTCATCGGCTGATACTAGATTGTAGATTACAAGGTTGCGTTTCTCGGAGAATAAGCTCATTTTACGCAGTCTATGAATATTAAGTTACTGATCATTTATATAGTTTCACACACACATACACACACACACACACATATATATATATATATATATATTTGTGCGTATGTGTGATATAAATATACATATATATATAGAGAGAGAGACAATCTGGGTATATGTGAGAGCAAGGGTATTATCATGGTTGTGAGAGTATAGTGGGTAAAGTATACCACAGAGGGCTGTGAATATTTTTACGTGTTCTTAAGAAATTAGTATATATTTGTGTGTGCGCGTATATATATATATGTGTGTGTGTGTGTGTGTGTGTGTGTGTGTGTGTGTGTGTGTGTGTGTGTGTGTGTGTGTGTGGCAGTCAAAGGTGTAAATGATTGAATAAAAACCCGATCTCCAAATTAATGAATTTTATTTCCATTGTCTAAGCTTAAAAAATGTCAGCATTATATGCTATCCTTATTAGTAGTGACTGGTAAAGGTCCTAATTTGCTGGGACGGAACTAGTTGAATATCATCAAATGAGATTGGAGCTAGATGTTCTACATTGGAGAAAGAAAGAGTAAACCCTGGCAACAGGTGACAGAATAAATACACAGATGTGTATACTGTGGACACAATAACACCGCAGAAGGCGTCATACCAGTGGAAGCTAATGTGCATGCAATAAAGGAAGCACCTAGGCCGGAAAACACTAGCTGTTGAAGACCTATTTAGGTATGATAAACTATCATCATAAATTTCTACCTAGGTTGTCAACTGTACTCGCACCCTAGCACAAAATGTTAACCAAGAACGAACATTGGTTTTCTGAACAATACCGGGCATTTCACAAATCCAAAGAGTAGCTGACATCCTCTACACTACTAGTGCACCACAGCAGTACCTAGAAAATATTCCTGGCATGTGATGCAACACAGTATGGCGTTGGTGCAATAATATCTCACGTTATGGAGAATGGAGAATGGAGATGAGAAACCAATTCCATATGCTTCGCGTACCTTAACAGCGACAGAAAAAATATGCACAAATAAATAAAGTCTTGCAGTAGTGTATGGTGAAAAAAAATCTACATTTCACTATAGTGACAGACCATAAATCTTTGTTCAGGTTGTTTGGAGAAACAAAAAACAATATCTCCATTAGCATCAAGACGCATTCAGAGATGGGCACTTACATTGTAAGCATCTGAGTATACCTTGCGGTACAGGAAAAGATGCGACATCTCAAATGCGGGTGCCCTTATCAGGATACCGTTGAAAGAGACAATTTCAACATTGGTTCCAAATCAGGGAGAGATACTCAGGCTGGTCAATTTTCTGGATGCAGGAAACATTAGGAATTGAACTCGCCTTCAGCTAGTGTTATCCAAAGTATTAACTTGAGTCCAGTCTGGATGGCCAGATAAAGGAGTAGGTGAGGAATCCATACAACCATATTTCAGGCGCAAAGATGAAATAACAGTGCATGATGGTTCTCTATTATGAGAACAACGTGTCATCATCCCAGAGCCAGATAGACAAAGGATATTGGAGGAACTACATGATATGTACCGAGTTGTTTGTTGGATGAAAGCACTGGCCCAAAGCTATGTGTGGTGGCCAGGAATAGGCAAGAACATTGAAAGCTGTGTTCAAAGTTATTCAGTATGTCAGGTCAACCGTAAAAAGCAGTCGCGGTCCCATTACATCTCTGGGAGTTCCTTCAGTAACCATGGTCCTGTATACACTTAGATCATGCAGGACCATGTAAAGGGAAAGTGATCCTCATCATTGTAGACACCTACTCAAAATGGTTAGATCTGCATCCTATGAATACACCCACCTCAAAGGCCACGATTTGGAAGTTGCGTCGCCTTTTTGTAGAGTATGGTTTGCCGGATCAGTGCGTGACTGATAATGGCACCTGTTTCACACGTGCAAATTTCGAAGAATTTATGGTATATTTTAATGGTATAAAACATATCACCTCATCTCTTTACCATCCTGCAACGAACGCCCAAGCAGAGAGAGAGAGAGAGAGAGAGAGAGAGAGAGAGAGAGAGAGAGAGAGAGAGAGAGAGCTGTGTAGTCAGTCAAAAGTCCTTAAAAATACACAAGATGGAGATATTGAAACGTACATATGCCGAATACTCCTGCAATATCGGACCACTCCCCGTACAAACACAGGGGTATCACTAGTTCAGTAGAGTTCATCTTGATCTTCAACAGCACATGCATGACAAACAACTGGTAGCCAAAGAAAGGCATGATCAACATGTAAAGCAGAGGGAGTTTGTGTAAGGAGGCCTTGTCTTTATGTGCACTTTTAAAGCCTGGGAAAAATGGATCGCAGGGATAGTGTAAAAAAAGTCTGGACCTGTCTCAGTACATGTGAAAGTGTCTAATGGACAGATAATCCGACATTTTGATAATGTGTGTAAACGTTGACCAGCGATAATAGCAAACAACCCAAACATCAGTGACACCAACCCATTGGTGGATGGTAACAGGCCATCAACAGCTATGGAGTAGGTACCGGAGGATATACCCAAGGATCACAGTGATCAGCCTGCGGCTACAACCAATCTGTCAACAAACATCGGATCAATCCCAACAGAACCTAAACCGTTGGGAAAACCGGTGACCAGATATCCATGCAAGCAGCACACTAAGCCACAGTACCTTAAAAACTGTGTCATGTCCATAACGAACCACTGATTGGTGGTGTCGACCTAAAGGTGGAGATATGTTGCATATGGTTACTATGCAGTATTGGGACAGTGGAAGTTGCTTCCCTTGTTTGTGTGTGTTATGATCGCGCGCCACCTTGAATAAACATGTTTTTATACCTTATCCGCTTCCGTTTAAATATGCAATTATTATAATTTCTTTAAACTGAGTAAAAAGTTTCTTGAAAAAACAGAAATTACAAAATATTTTCTCACAAGCAAAGATAACATTAGTTGGAGAGTAAATATCTTAAGAGAGAAAGTGAAGATTCATTCATGAAATATAGCAGTTTTTATTAGTCTAAATCTAAAAGGGTATGCTTTGTATGTGTAAAAAATCTTTGTACGAGTATGTAACTATATGAGAGAAAATATATTTATGAGTTTAACGTATATGTGGTTGCTACTGAAATTTTCTGAAATACTGATATGCCGAAGTAGCAGTATAAATAAATCTATGTAGACAATAACATTCTTTCGAATTTTTATCATTTAGAGTATTCGGACGATGGTCTTTATCTTTATTGTTATATTTACAACATTTCGCCTGATGCGTCTCTCTATAAAAATTTATTTCTAACAAGGAATTAAACCGACCACGGGCGGCACTTGATTTGACCAGAGTAGAAAACGGAAAAGTCATCCCAGACAATACGCCACCAAAAAGCTACCTCCCACTATTTGTCGAAAACTACTACTGGCTCTCAGTACGAATTCAGGGACAAGACTGTTAAGGCAGGAAAAAATAGCCAGCAGAAAGGTTTCGTCACTCGCTTCTTGAACAGCCGATAAGTATTTCAAACAAGCAAGAAACTTCCCAAGAAATAAAAGTAAAATTAATCAAAAGTCGACTACTGAAATTATACCAAGCTAAACAACTGAAAGAAAATCCGACCCAAGAATTCTGCTGGAAAGATAACTTTACAGAAGACTCGAAATTAAATAAAAACTGAAACATTTCGAAAAAACTAAGAGGAAAAAATATTCATATTCAAAGAACTTTCTTTCTCGGACACTCTCTTTGATAAATTCCCGCAAATTACTCTAAAATTTGTAACACTTTATCTTTTCTATCCATTTCTTTCTTGTTTCTTTTGTATCAAATTCCTTTTAAAAAACTTTATTGTCTGCGTTATCTTTTTTAATCAGTATCTGAACTAGAAAGCTGCTGGACTCACCATTTGAACTTACCGTTTAAAATCACATGCTAAAACCCCCTAAAAACATTACCCAGTTAAATACTAACTTTGGCTTTAGTGTCATTATCTTCATATTAAATTTTACTCTAATTTTTTTAATATTGCAAATTTTATCCTTTAAATTTCTTTTACATTACAAATTTTATTCTCTCTCTAAATCCTTTTACCTCACCCTTCTTAGTTTCAAGTCGAGCTCGAGAGCACACACGGAACTTTGAACTGAACCCTTTATTTAATCCACGAGGGTAGATTGTTCTAATTCCCTTAACCATAACTGAATACAAGTGTTAAGCTATTATTGTATGTATTCTTTGGTATTTACCTATAGTCAGGATTGAACCAGCAACCTCCAGATGATTTCACTTTAGAAGCGCGTCTGTTGGGCTGCAGTGATCTGTTGAGCAGACCAAGTGTAGAGATGAATTCGAAATGTGAACCAAAAATCAAAAAGACTAGATTAAATTGTACTATAAGCTAAGGTAAAAATTGTACATAATAGTAATCAGTTGTATTTCATAGGTTAATAAAGATAGTAGGTTTATAAATCCAAAATATTTCCTCAGAATTGTTTAGCAGGACACATGGCGCAACGGATATAGGCATTTGGCTAAAAACGCTTCTTTAAAAAACGTCTAAAATTTGTAAGACGTTCATTTGAGGATAGACATGGGACATTTATTATGAACAAGTTTGAATCAAAGGCCATTACTTCAATAATACTGGCAAATTTAAATGTTAAAACTTCGAGGGGTTAAAATGCTACCTAAATGATAAAAAGAACAGCTTCCAAAAAATGCAAACAAACAACAGCAGAATAAAATCCAATTAACATTAAATATCACGTTTAAAAATATTTAAAGTCTTCAGGCAAAAAAGGTGCATGAACTCAACATGATGTAAAGCAAAGAAAAAATGATAATAGAACAACTAAAAATTAAAGGACGTTAAGATAACTACAGAATAATTGACAAATAGATGACTGTATTCGATTACAGTCTCATATTTTTCTTAAAGAAACAAAATTAATGTAAATATTATAAAAATAAATAAAGCAATATTGAAAATAATGACAAGGAGATGACATCATAGATATGGGAATTAGTCAAAAAATATAAAATGCATTCAAATTTATATATAGAGAGAAAAAATGTAAAACTGTGGGCATCACTAAACAACATGAGACTAGGACACACGTTCGAGAATGAAAAATAAATAAAAAACGCGAAAGAATATTTTCACACACAAAAGATGAAATACACAGAAAAGGGAAAAATACATCCTTTTTTCCATCTTTCTTTTGTATTTCGTTTATATATGACGTTGCAAAATCGAAGAAGTAGGTCATCAAATTCCCTTGTTCTCCATACTTCTGAGGGAATCTTGTCGAGACCTAAACTTTTTCGGCTTTTAATTTTTGTCTGTACTGTGTTGTGTTCTTCAGTAAACTGTCCTAGATTGATGTCGAGTCAGCCATTAATATTTTTTTGTGATAGGTTTATCTGTGACTTGAGGGAAGTTTCCAAGCAGATTTTCGAAATGTTCTTTCCACATTTGTAATTGCTCTTCTTGTCTGGCAGCATTTAGTTTTGCTATCGAGGTGCTCTTTCTTTTGCTTACTTAATTTACTGTCCTCCATGCTGTTTGTGATTGTCTATCTTCTACCAAGATGCCTATTTCATTGATCTGACCTTGAATGTCGTCTTTATATATATATATATATATTAATTTTCTTTGTACCTTCTTAAATTTCTGCGCGCTGGTATTTGTTAGGTTTCTTTTATTACATAAAAATATTGTTTTCATGTCATCTCGTTTTTTATAAACTGCTAATGTCTCCCATGGAACTCGATGTTTGCCTCTTGGTTTGGTTTGTATGCACTCCACTGCTGCCGCTGCTTCCATGTGGGCATTAATGAAGTTTTCGTATTCTTCATTTGAAGTATGTATTTAGATATTTCCTGAAGAGTATCGAATTTGTTTCTTACTGTTACTGTATATTTATTGCTAATATCTCAGTTGGTAAGTGAAGAGCAGTCATTGCTTGTAGTTTTGACTGTTTCTATCATATTGTTGTGAGAACTCAGGCGTATCTTTGCTGTAACAATTCAATTTATCTTTGCGGCTATTCCGCATATGGATAAGCATTCTATCCCAATTTCCTACGGCTGTGGTGCAGGTGTATGGGAGGTGTTTGCGATCTTTTGCGATCGAACGGTCGGTTCAGCAGGATTGCACCTTCTCATCTATTTTCTATGATCTCGCTTTGGAGCTTTATCTTCGAAGGCCAAATCAGAGCCTGCATGAAATCGTACTCCATCGTTGCCTACAAGCGAAGGTTTCCGCGTGCTCTAATGATGTTACAATTTTTGTGGTGACGGAGAAGCGGTGAAACAGGCGCTTGCAAGATACGAGAAAGCCTCAGGTGTCAAAAGAAACTTGAAAGACTGCGGCTAAAAGCCTGGAAGTGTGGCCTTCTACTTCCTGGTTCTTTCCTCTTGACGAAGGTCTGATTTGCATATTCGGGGTGTGGTTCGGTCCTGATCTCCAGTTGGATCGCAATTGGTCAAAAGTATAGGCTAAGGTAGAGGCGCAGACGTGAGCCTAGACTCAGAGGCGGTTACCATTAAAGAGCAGGACAAAGATGTGCGCCGTGTACATTTTCATCCTGATCCTTTACCGGTTGTCTCTACTTCCCCTGCTTGTGGCTCTGTTATTAGCTTTAGAGCAACTTATTCTCACTTCTTTGAAAAAGAGGCAAACCAATGGCAGGTCTGTTTCTAACGGCCTTGTAACGGGGGACTAGGGATGCTGGACTTGATAAGACATTGATTTGTAGTGAGGCTGGTGTTCCTGAATCGTTCATTAACAGATTTAGCGTGGAGAAGGAAAATTAGGGAATCATTGCAGAATCATTGTTTCTCAGAGAATGTAGGGACCACTTCGCAAGCTTCCTCGAGTCAGTGACCTTTAACGGCCACGAAAGGTACTATATCGGGTGCTAGTAGAGGTGATTGTTTTGGATCCGCTTGAGGAATGATTCGGCTTATCGTTGGAGGATATTCACTTCCTGTAGAGGTAGACGCCAGGATCGAGCTATTTTGATAACTCAGTTTTTATTAACCTGGCGATTTGCCTGAAACAGATTGACCTTAGTGATGTGACTTTCAAAGCGTTCATGGCGGATATACCTGATTGCGCCCGTTGTGATTGTGTTTTAGAGAAAAGGGTTGAGCATGACGTCTTCCACTACAGACAGGTCTTCGGGAGGTGACGGCTCGCATCAATCCCAAGCACTTCGTGCAGCTCGACATACCATACGTCATTGACAACATTGATTCTTCGTTGACAGGTGTGAAACGAGGGGTGTTTTTGGCGAACCAAGTCGTGGCTGATATGGTGACCTGTGCGACGAGTCTGAAGGGATTATATGATGGTCTAATTTTTTCCGATTACGATATTTTATTTTTAAACATCAGCTTATGTAAAAATTATATGCGATTGAAGATCCTTTGATCTCATAATATTCAACAATAGGTAGGTAAAAGTAGCAAGCCTAGTTGTACGAAAGCGTGCTGGTTTGAAGTCTGCCTTGCTTCCGCAGTACGGGTTCCTCATGAAATCCCCACCTTGGGTAACTAGGTGTCTTTCTCTTATTCTTAGTTAACAGTATGCTTGTCTTATGATCCTGTCATCTAGCTGTAGCAGTCCATAATCCCCACATCCACAATTTTTTCGTCCAACTCCTATCTCTTTTCATAAAATCATTATTTCCCATTTCTATCCTGAATGAAGACTCTCCGCTGAAAATTTCATATTTTCTAAATCTCTCCTACCCACTTATTGTTCCTGTGCTTTCGTTTTTGCTTCTTTTTTTTTTTTCTTTAGATTATCTCCATCCTCGTGTAGGGATCGCGCGGCTTTTTTTCGCCTTTGATCAGAAAACAGTTTAATAGCGCTTCAGATAAATACTACTATAGGTGGTTTGAGGAGCAACCAAATTCCGTTAACATTTTGTTTTGTTACTATTTGATGGTTAGGATAGATCTCCCGGTCCTATTGTATTATAAAATTTTAAAAACTCACTGTAGTATGTGAACATTTATCATGAACTTTTGAATATTTTTCATCATCAATACCATTTCATCATTTTAACTGGGATAATAGTTTTAAGTTGGTTTTCTTGCATAGAGTAAATGGGATATTTTGGTGGTGGTGGGATGAACGGGGCGGATGATTGTCAATATTGTCAGAGTGAATGGGTCAATGAGTGCGTATTAGAATTGAAAACCACACCACTTCCCAATTTCCCATAAAACATCAGGACCTTATGCTCTATTGTCAATGCAACCATTTATGATAAATATCTATCCGTAACCTCGCTTATATTAGATGTGATGGCAATAAAACAGACCTTTATTTTCGGTTATTGTGATATATAGCATGCTTAGATTAATTAAATATTCAGAAATCAGTTTTACGTGGAGAGCCGTAACTAACAATTTCAAAATCTATATTTGGTCTGATTATCGGAGGCCAATTCGTCATTTTCAAGAAGAAAAATAATTTGCTTCTAAAATAAATTTTGGTGCTTTGTTTTCCATCGATAAACTTTCTCGTAATTAGTTTTTTTTCCTTTTTTAGAGGATTCAGTTGACAATATAACTGCTATAGTAAAGTAAACACTTACTTTTCGTCCGTCTAATAAAATAGATTCTTTAAATAAACCAGCTGTGTTACTACTAATAATACACTTCTACCGTAATGTATAAAAATGAAAAAGAACGTACTGGTTTTTCCATCTTTTAAAACTAACAGTATTTAGATCTTAGTGTAAAGATATCAAGGACTCTTCAAAAAATTTGAATAAAAAATTTTATACAAGTATTGAACCAGCCAGAGCTCGTGTATTTGCATTGCTGAAATGAACTTTTATGTTGTAGGGGAAGTTAGTAGGAAGAGGCTTTATTTTAGTGTAGTATTTGTGGCCTAATTGGGCAATCTGTGGTGAATAGATAGTTCATGAGCATAGGTTTTAGCTTCTCCCCTGGTGATGTTCTGACGGCACCTAGGACGAGCTTTAGTCTTTCATGGTAGATTTTTGTAGAAATACCTCTTCCTGGATTTGAAAGTTAAAAAGGTTGATCCGATTTGAACTCGAAATTTCCTGTCCGAGAGAAAACTCTTGATGAAATTTGGCAATCTGCCTCGCAACCCCAGGCTGATTAGGTCTTTCATTATACCGAATTCCTAGATGTTTTTGTAAGCCTTCTCTAGATTGACGAAAACTGCTATGTGATGTTGTTTTGGATATTTGCCTCTCTTATGAAGGTTTCTAGTTTGACCACATGGTCCATGGTAGATCTTTGCTTTCCAAATCCGCATTAGGAATTGGTAATACAGTTGTTGGATTCGATAAACAAACCAACCTTTTGTTGACCATATGTTCCACGGCTTTGCAAAGGTAGCCTGTTAATACTATTGGACGGTAGTTAGCAAGATTTCAGCTGTTTTTCCTGGTTTAGGTATAGGAATGATTGCTGATATTTTCCATGATTCTGGGAATCTATCATTTATTCAGATATCAAGTGTGATCAAAAGATAATCCAATGATTTTGGTAGATGTTTCCGGAACTCGTAGTGGATTTCATCTGGGCTGACTGTTGTCTAGTATGATCTTTGGATGGCTTCCGTTTATTCAACTGAAATGAAAGGGTTGTTGTAATTTTAGAAATTATGAGACTTGAAATTAAGTTTATATTTCTCTGCATTGGTTTTAGAGGTAAGGAATTTTCTATTTGAACAAACTCATCACTCGATGATCCTACAATCTTTCTAGCCTCTACAAGGCTGACGTTCCTTTTGTATTTGATCTCGACTTTTTCTTTCTCTTTTTGTAATTGTTACAAGATCTTCAGAAAGTGGGATGTCCTTCCTGAAAGTTTGTACAGCTTGTTTCATGAGGAAAGTCTTCCTTAGCCGCAGTTTCAAAAAAGTCCAATTCAGATTTAATTACTAAAGACTCAAATCAGCTCTTTTCAGGTTTATAAATCTTGCTTCTCATCTTCAATCGTTGTTAAAGATTTTCTGCAGGTACCTCAGGGACGATGAGTTAACAGCACAACCAGACGCCATGGACACTCAGAGCTAAGGACTAGTTCACGAGCAAACGATACTGCTCAGACAATCGTTGATCTTCTTGACCAACATCAACTATATTCCCGGTAACCAACGACTTAACAGCCACAACATTGATCATCCGGCTTCCGCGACTCGACACGTCTGACTCTCCGATCGTCTCCAGATACCTGGCCATGTAGCAACCCCTACGACGCACCCAGAGCATCAAGACTTGATCTAATCTTCAAGACTCGCAGTCACAAAGAACTTCTTGACAGCTGTGTCTACACTTTCAATACCAACGCGGACTATATACAAAACAAATTTTCAACACTTCAGAGACTACGTTGTCAATGTTAAGCAACAAAGATCCTGCACACACGTCAGTTCTTCGCGTTCGATTCGCCTAATAAAACTTCGGCATTTAAACCTAAAGCATCGTCTTTGTGTGTGTGTGTGTGTGTGTGTGTGTGTGTGTGTGTGTGTGTGTGTGTGTGTGTGTGTGTGTGTGTGTGTGTGTGTTATAATTCCTACCTTCTTGTATCCATTGAAGCCTGGAACTTGGCAAGTCGTCAAAGCTTGACTCTCTTGGAATGATGCCGGCGAAAAGAAGTGATTTAATTTTTCCTACTCTCTCCTTTTATATTACCTTGAACACGTCCTAAGAGGGTCATTTGCGGTAGATACGGGAGCCTATCGCTACCTAATAGAAGTCAATGACAGTTAAAAGATGTAATCTCTACAAATTCATAATTAACCTACGCTTTATCAGTATAACTTGATAAGATCCAGTTGTTTAATTCACTTCACATTTTGTGTGTGTGTGTGTGTGTGTTTGTGTGTGTGTGTGTGTGTGTGTGTGTGTGTGTGTGTGTGTGTGTGTGTGTGTGTGTGTGTAAAACTGCAAAAGTTTAATAAAGGCAACCATTGATAAAGAATCCAAAATGGCCATTTAAAACATCCCAAATCTTATTTTGATTGCGTTATTCATTCTCTCATAACTGAAAAATAGGGGAAAAACGCAGATTGATTTTTAAAAAGAATACTCATTAATCAAATATGGTGTTTGGGGTCTAGGAAAATAGAGAATAACTAGATTTTTGTGTTATGTCGTTGAGCAGTGACCATTGGTACAAAAATATTCAGATCTGCCAGTCAATGAAATAAAGTTGGTTTCTATGGGTGCAAGTTGATCTTTCAAAACCAGAACAAATGCCCGTTGGAAATTGCCGGGGTTGTGCCCTGTTTATTTATTTTTTCCTTCATGGATGCTGAACATATGCTATATAACAAGCAGTGAATTTTACAGAAGAGAAGATATACAAAAATTTCACACTTGGTTTGTAGTAAACTTACACATGAGGAGAAGTATATGTGTACCATATTCGCAATTAACGGTATGTGCGAAATGGACATGTATTGTTCATAACGATAGAATATATAAAGAACAGGAATCTCAAAAACACGTAACTACTTCTTGTTCAGGTACGAAACCTTTTTATTAACTTTGAGTTAAAGGTTTCGACGTAAGGAGGAGAGACACAATCTTCTACGCTGACTTATTCATTTGGCCCCCAACTCGAGCCCCCCCCCCCCACCGCCCATAGGGCGCAAACTCGCCTCGCGCCTGCGAGCTCCAACATCGATCCTTCTCGTTTGGCGTCCAAAACCCGACTCTCATTTTCTTCAAATTCTCACACAAACTTCCGCGTGCTTCCGGTGCGTGACGTCACCCGCACCTTGTCACCCAGTATCGTCTCGGACTGTTATGACATCTGAGTGACACCTCCATCCGCTCGCGCGCACCCGCGTTAACACCTGCTTCAATCTTACACCCAACCAACCCATGTGCTGAGCCGAAAGGTTCTCAGCCTAACTAAACTCAAAGGCATGAACCGAAATCCCTCGGCTATTTCATAACATATGTGATTCACATGTTAACAACGTATTTATCTCTTGTTAACATGGAGCCTCTGAAAAGTAGTAGACTAGTTTGCATTCTTCAATAACAATATCTCACCTACTAAAAGCAGTGTCAAGATAACCGTTGGTAAAACCTGGCCTACTATTGATTGGTTAACAACCATAAGGAAATCTGATCTCTGATGTAACAAAACAAGAATTCTTCGAAACTCTAGCCGTGTCCATACTTTTATATAGTTACGATAAGTTTCCAGACTTTTTTCGTATGATCATTTAAAATTATCGTAGACTCTTGAAAATTCACTATGTTATTGCCATACATGTCATGAGATGTCTGACAAATTTTTATGATTTCAGGTTCAAATGAACAGCTACAGCAGGAATTGGAATACGCCCTACTAAAGTCTGATTGTCACAGCTGGTGAATTTCAAAAATGCAATTTGACACTTTAGAAGAACGATATACAATAAAATTCTGCTTTAAACTTGGAAAAAATGCCAGAAAAACGTATGGAATATTTCAGACTGCTTTTCGACCATCTTGCATGAATTGAGCATCAGTTTTTGAGTGGCATAGGAGATTCAAGGAAGGCAGGAAGCCTGTGATGGATGATGAGAGGTTTGGGAGGAGTAAGGAAGTCAATACACCAGAGTTGATTGGCCAAAGGGTTAGTGTTAGGGTTACTATGATGAGGTTTTAAGGGAGTTCAGGAAGAGATTCCTTGGGAAAAGGCCAGCACTCTTCAAATCGGGTCAGTGGCATTCCCACCAGGACAATACACCAGTTCACAAGTCCATCCTTGTCACTGACTATTTGACCAAGATGAGCATCAAGACAGTTCCTCAGCCTCCCTATAGTCCAAGCCTTGCTTCCTGAGACTTTTGGTCATTCCCTAAGCTCAGAGGCTGTTTTTAGGAGACAAACGAGGAGATGAAAGAGGCTGTCATGAAGGTCATTGACACGCTCTCACAAGAGGAGTTCCATGTGGCCTTCCAGAAGGTGTTGGAACGGTACAACATGTGCATTGCAGTCGGAGGAGATTACTTCGAACGGGATTAGAGTTTCATGTGTACTATCAATACAAGTGCCTGTATGAAAAAAATCTGGAAACTTGGACTTCAATGAATCGCCTGAAAAAAACTAGATGGAAACTACAAAATGATACTTCATGCTGTTTTGAACACATACTGGAAACAGCACCTTACAAAATAATAGCTCGATGGCCACTTACTTCCCATCTCACAAAACATCCAAATAAGATGAGCAAGACATGCTCAGCACTTCAGGAAAAGTAAGGACGAATAATAAGTGATGTTCTCCTATGAAATCCTACGAATGGATACACCAGTGAATGCTGACTGTCAAAAGAATTCACACAAAAAAAGCCACAACACGAGTTAGAAATGTAATATTTATTGTTTATATCGTCTATTGTATACAGAGGTATGAACCTTTCCCATTCAGCCTTAATTGAGTGACACTGAAATATGCAAAACAATTGTTAACGGTTTAGTAGTAAATCAGTTCTTTAGAAATCGAAGTCTAGTACAAAGTTCCGTTTTAGGAGAGGTTTTAGACCAACTTAGTCAACTGCTCTCGCAACTCTGACGTCTCTCCTGATCCTCTGGAATCTCTTTGGCTCAATGTCCGAGATGTCAAAAACTGTAGATTATACTGAGTCCAGTTCTGCATTCAACCAGCATGAGAGCTGGTTTGTTATGGTATTTACTCATCGTTAATGTCAATTTCTCATTACCCCAGTTTTCTTTAAAACAGTTTTTCCAAATTTTCTTTTTGGTGGTCAGAGGGCTATATCAATCCTCTCAGCTCCAGCCTTCTTTAATTTTTATCTCTCATCCATACCTGGTATCAGCAGAATCTTAGAACTCACTCATTCCTCCCAATCTCTCAATATTGAACTCCTTTCTCTAAATTGTTCCACTTACCTTTGATCCATACTTTATAATATTGAGTATTAAGCAAGAGGCATCAAGTATTATTTTTGTGTCTTTGGTCTGACTTGACCTGGTATTGAACCCTAGTCTCTGAGGTCATTGGCGAACACTCAAAGCATTATGTCAATGGAAATTCAGATCTTTAACAATAATAGCATTTCATCTGTTTGAAAAAAGCTTTACTCATGATAAAAGTGAAAAAACGTTTTCAATTCATTGCGATTTTTTTGTTATTCTTCAGGAATGTGACAGGCCATGGACTATTCAATCACTTAAGAATATGCCCTTTTTAAAACTTATTTGTTTTCATTAATATAGGAAGAAGACATCTTTAAACATTTCGGTGCTCATAAACTTCAAAATTGATAACCTCAACATTCCAAAGAAAAATTCCAGTGATATTATAATATCATTATTATTCATTGATTCAATAACCATGCTTTAAAATTATTTTATTTTAGAAGATTTTTTGATGAAGAAGTCTAATAATTTAGAGGAATTCAAGGTTGAACATGACACTTTTTGAGGTAAAAACACATTTCTCATAAATTGCTTGAATTTTGTATTTCATTGATAGTAAATGAAGACATTTTTATTTCTGTATTCTTTCTTTTCCGGGTTTAATAATAATAAAGAATCAATTTAAAAAGATTAAAAACTATTATTAATTTAAGAAAAAAATTAATTTTCTTTTAAATTCATCACAAGATACTTGCTGGGTTTTACAATAATTTTCAAAAAATTTCATGTCTAGTATATTTTAATTAAAAATCAACAAAAACCATTTTTCAGACAAAACAATAATTTAGTTTTATAGTATTAATCATGCTTAGTTTATATATATGTGGCTGAACTTTCAATTAAATTCCAATTAATTTATTTCCTTCAGGAATATATGTTTGTTAAGTTGCAAATAAATCGATAAAGATTTTAAAAAAAGTAATATAAATTAAATAATTTTGATGTTTAACATTTTATTTTAATTTATTAAATGAAAGAAGAAGAGTTAACTGACTTAAAAAATATTTTTCCATTTATTATATATCCTTCTCAATCTCATAAACAAATACATTCATAAAAATAAGTTCTGAAAATTTTATTAAGCCCCAATTAGTCATTGACTTTCAATAAAATTTCACAATTTTTTTTCCCCTAGGCAATTTCACATGAAAGTGTTGCACTGATTTACACAATGTAAATAACAATTCAAACCCAAATGTGCTCAATGCATTTGACACAAATATAATTTAGATCTAAGTTTTATCTCACCATTCATCTTGTAAATGACAAAGTTTGATATTTTCAAATTAACTTTTTCCTCAGTTGTTGAAAGTTCATAGTAAAACATAAAATTTTCTTTTTTGCTTTTTGATAAATAGAAAATTGTTAATTTGTATAAAAACCGTATCTGAATAAAATATTCAATAATGACAAAAAGTAAGATAAATACAAAAAAGGATTGAAAATATCTTTAGAATTTCATATCCAAAAACATGGATGCATTTTAGAGACAGAAAGTGGTAAAAAGCAGATGCTATTATCGGGCATTTTTTTTTTTTTTTTTTTTGTGGGAGGTGAGAGTTTGGAATGAATAGAAGAGATTGAATGGCATCAAAAAGATCGTGGATGGCAAAATTTCACATACATTTTCATTGCAAAAATTTGATAAAATTGTACATGAATGATTTCATTATGAAAATCAAATCAGCAATGATTTTACAGCAAAAATGCATCGGTCAATGAATCTTATTTCAAAAATTAATTTCCAATAACATTTGCTATAATAATACATGAAATGATTTTTTTACAAAAATGCATTAACAATGATTATTACAACAAAGGTAAAATGGCCAGGGAAAATTAAAATGTATTGAATATGATTTTTATATTAAAAAGTCATTGGAAATGTTTGTTTTTTTTTCTATTGAAATGTCTTTTACTGCATGAATTATTAAGTGATTTTTTTATAAAGCTGTATAGACAAGTTTTTGATTTGACTTATGAGTTTTACACTAGAAATATCACAAAGTATCACCAAGATTTATCATAAGATGAATAATTGACAGCTCGTTTGACGTCCAAGGGAAGTAACTCTGTTATACTAAAATGATCTGCCAGGAAATCACAAATACTGAGAAATGGAATTAGATTGTTTATGAATATAAATTTCAATGCTGTACCCAACAAAAGCCAGATAAGCTTTAGTAATTCTGATTCAGTTCTCAATGATTATATAAACCTGATTTCTCGGCATGAACAAACATCAGGAGAAAGAAAACTTGACAACATTTGGCAAAGAAATGATCCAATATTATGAAAATCTGTACACACTACCAAACTTAAATAATTAATTAAAAGGTAAATTGATTTAGATCTAACCAATAATTTTTACTGTTATTGTATATCTTGGTGAGATAAAAATATTTAGGAATTTTATAGTATTATCCGAGTTTATGGTCCCATTTGTTGCTTTTTGTTTGGGATCAAAGTGTAATATCTATTTTCGTATGTCAATGAAAAATACCATTATCTTTTAATTAGAGTGTCGCATACTTTCAGCATCAGGAGGTAGGAGGAAAAGACCATAAAAAAGTTGATAAACAATTGATTTAGACTGTAAATTTGATGTGTTGATTGTCAAATTAAACAATTCTTAAAATATGAAATATCCATAAATCTCTTATCTGTTGAAGATGAGTGCATAACTGTGTGTCTGTACATAGCAGAAATTGTTAGCTAAGTGCAAAGTTTATGTAAGAGAGAAATTTCTATAAATTTATCAAAGCCTTCTGCTATGTGCAGGATGCAACATAAATAGATTTAACTCTTAACCACACTTCAAACCCCCATAATTCCATGAAAATCATTATCTCTCAACTTTATTCTACCCTCATTCAAAAATAATAGCCCCAACCTTCCAGGAATAATATCCTCACAATTTTTCTCCGTCTTCACCCTTACAGAACCATTTCTAACTCTACATTTGTCAAGTTTCCCAAATGCAAATGATTTGCATACAGATGTATGATTTTAAATTACTAATAATAATGATCCTTAGTAAACGATTAAACAGTTCAGTTCGATCCATAGATTGATCCCTAACAGATACTAACACTCCAGGTCAGAGTGGACCATAGAGTAACAGTTATAAAAGGCTATTCCACATTCCCCAAACTCCAAAACTGGAATCTCACCATCAGATACATTTTAATATTATACCCAGGACACTCAAAGTCTTGCTTTTACTCAATGTGATAGACCTTCAGCTACTGCCTTCTGGCACTTTTAAAATAAGAAGGGATAGATGTTTATTTGCCACTAGAGCAATTTGAAGAATACATTTGAAACCATTATATAGATGTTTGGACTTGACATGATCAGCTGATTGGTTGGATTAAATCTCTCTGGCGGCCTGTCTAACCCAATAAGAGCCAAAGTGATGTAATGGTTATCATCGTAGGAAATGGACGCGGTGACACGAGTTCAAATCCTGGACGAGACTGATTGCAGCTCACAGAGCACTACTGCCCTTGAGAAAGGTATGAATCCAATTATTCACCCTCCAGCGATAGATAAATAGTAGGGCAGACTGGGTTCTTCAGCCTTGGTAAGGCAACTAGTCTAGGAGAAAGAAAACTCAGAATTCAAACCAGTTAAACTCTGCTTAAACAATTGACCTTGTGTCATATCGCGCCCGAGCGGAGGGGTTGGTAAATATGATAAGAGCCAAAGTGAAATGTTCCAAGTCAGGGACTGATCAGCCCCAGGACCTATCCACAAACATTATGGGTTATTACACATGGTCAGCAGGTAGCATCATTGGGAGTGGGGGTTCTAACTCACCAGCACTGATGCAGTTAGCATATTCTACAGACCCAGCTAGAAGGTCGAGACAAGTCAAGTGCAATGAACTACTAAATTTTAATAACTTAAACTAATAAAGCCAGGAGGAATTACTGGTTTGAATCTCTAGCAGGAAAGAGATTTCCTTCATTGTCTATTTGTTCAGCATCCCTGCTGCTAATATTTAAGTAAATGTTCAAAAAGTGTCAAAATGTATATTTTATCAAATAAAATAGCATATAAAGCTTATCCAATGTTTTTTTTATTGGTCAGTTTAAACTGATTACAAACTTTAAAAATATTTCTTTCTATTCCACTCCTGACCATATGTATTTTGAAACACACCTGGTAATGTTTAAAATTATAAACTCCCAACTTGGTAAAAAGCAGTTAATCCTTCCTCCTCATCAATATATATTTCATTACAGCATTTGAACTGTTATTATCTGAGATCACTGGGTCAATTCTGATAGCAACTTTATTCACCCAACCCCAATAGAGTTTGGGAACAATGTGTTTTGGAAAATTTATCTATTTTATCAATCAACATTTTAAAAATTCTTCAGTTTTATTCAATCTAAATACAATAAAAAAAGATTCAATTTTTGGATAGCTAACTTTAATCAGAATTTTCTCTTCAGCTTTCTAGTTTTATGTGTAATTTAAACATTTCCTGTTTTATTTTATTTTTTCCTTCCTTTTGTGGTGGTCCAGGCAATTTACATTATTCATGGGCGTAGCCAAAAATTGTCGATACCCCCGCCCTACTCCATATAAGCAGTCAGCAGAGACATTCAGAGTCCAGTCGGCAGTTCAAAGTTCAGTACGGAGTGCGGAGTGCGCTGAGTCCGAGACGGACATTTTTTTCAGCAGTCCGGGACAGACATTTTGCAGAGTCCGGTGGAAAGACAGACATTTTGAGTGATCAGACAGAAATGCCGAATGCTGCGAAACGACTTTGTGAATCGTACTAGTCCGATAAGAACCAAGAGATGGAAATAGAAACTTTGTAAATCCAGATAATTTTGTCAACAAAGCCGAGAAAACAAACTTTTGAGTAAACGTGAACAAGGATCCTTAGTTATCCCCCTTACACCTTCTTTGTTTTCGCT
Organism: Sepioteuthis lessoniana; assembly: GCA_963585895.1. Taxonomy (NCBI): domain Eukaryota; kingdom Metazoa; phylum Mollusca; class Cephalopoda; order Myopsida; family Loliginidae; genus Sepioteuthis; species Sepioteuthis lessoniana. Next base: position 12,928 of record CAUZXS010005393.1, on the reverse strand, counting down.
CTCTCTCTCTCTCTCTCTCTCTCTCTCTCTCTCTCTCTCTCTCTCTCTCTCTCTCTCTCTCTGTCGTTTTCTAACCGAGTGAGTAAATCTCGTGTGGCCTTTTCTTTTGTACTCATTTGTATAATTTCTTCTATGGCGAGATAAAGACAATAGCCTTGAAAAAGTTTTATTGTACGAGAATTGAAAGTGCTGCGTGTCTCTTTTTGTGTTCTTATGGTTGTTACAAGAATTATTTTCTCCGTGGGCGGTGATTTTTCTTTTGGCGTATATTCCAGCCAAAATTGAACCGATCTGAGGGAGCTAGGATGCCGCTGTTCGGATCAAAAAATTCGCAGCATGGTGAATAGTGGTGGTTCCTTCAGTTCAACAAAGAGAGCTGTGCGATTTGATTTCGGCGATGGTTGCCAGGCTAAACTGGATGTACCGGCTAGCAGCTGGACACTACGTCAGAGCCTAATATAACTTCTTTACTATAAGTTTAGAGACTTCCATATTTTCTATTTTATCTTTTGCAAGCTATTTGCCTTATCGATATCATATATTATATTTTATTCTGCTGAAACAATATATAAGCAGCAAATTAGCTATATTAACCAAATTTTCAGTGCATTTTTATTGTAAAAAGCATTGTTATAGAATTTTAAGAATGTAAACATCGTCAATGTATTTCTATAATTAAGTGAATTCTTATGATACAAATCATTAGTCAATGAATTCATCAAATATAAACAATTGGCAAAACATAATCATAGGAAAAATCATTCAACATGAATATTATAGTAAAATCATTAGAAATGGATTTTATAGAGTGAATATCATTAGTTAATGAATCTATTTAATACAAATAATTAGTAAGGTTTTTTTAGTGTAACCCTAACCCTAACCCTCGCCAGTATCATTCCAAGAGAGTCAAGCTTTGACGACTTGCCAAGTTCCAGGCCTCAATGGATACAAGAAGGTAGGAATTATAACACACACACACACACACGCGCGCGCGCGCACACACACGCACACACAAAGACGATGCTTTAGGTTTAAATGCCGAAGTTTTATTAGGCGAATCGAACGCGAAGAACTGACGAGTGTGCAGGATCTTTGTTGCTTAATATAGACAACGTAGTCTCTGAAGTGTTGAAAATTTGTTTTGTATATAGTCCGCGTTGGTACTGAAAGTGTAGACACAGCTGTCAAGAAGTTCTTCGTGACTGCGAGTCTTGAAGATTAGATCAAGTCTTGATGCCCTGGGTGCGTCGTAGGGGTCGCTACGTGGCCAGGTATCGTCATCTAATTCATTACAGCAATATGGGAGACCTATTTTTTAACCATTGCACACCAGCATGGCACATTTCTGTTAGTGTGATACAAGGCCATAGAAATGGTTCACCTAATAATGATCTTGCTCACTGTAGCAATAACTGTCTACAAGATTTTTTTCCAAGCATTACTCTAATATTGATATTTAAGTTATACTAAATCACCTATGAGTTCATTTAGTCCTGTTTTAACAATATATTCATTCATCTATGTGATGAAATAAAATGAATCTTTCATAGTTGTCAATGGTTTTTGGTTTTGAATTTGATTTCTTAGGAAAAGAATAATTATTATAGTTGACTGTGTGCAAACAAATGAGCTTAGGTTTATATAAAATGTGACCTACAAACTATTTGTTTACAAATCATATAAACATAAAGAGGATTTAGAATGAAATAACCGAAAAGAATTGATATGCCATGAAACTCAACCAAAATCATTTACAATATATTTTCATAATAAACTCATTTCACATGCAATTTTAGAGTAAAAACTCATTGCAAAACAAAGTTTTAGTCTAAAAATAATTGCCAACGCATTTGAATTGTGAAAGTTATTTTCAATTCATATTCATTGTAAAATTCTTAATGATTTTTTATAATCAAAATGATTTCTACTGCATTTTGGGAAGGAATATCATTGGCATTATATTTATATAGTAAACATCATCGGTAATAAATTTTTTTATTAAAATTCATTGGTCAATGCATCTAATATTCAAAATGACTTTGTCAATGCAGTTGAATTGTAAAAATCATTTCAATTACATTATTATAGTAAAAATAATTTCAATACTTTCCTGTAGAGAGAATAATTTCCAATGCATTTGTATTGTAAAAGTCTATTCAGAATGTATTTTTATTGCAAAAATAATTTCCAATATAATGTGGGGTCAGGCAGAAGTCACTGCAAGCTGTGTTACCGTTTTTTATCTGACTCCATTTTGAAGTTATTCTATTTTTACCCCACGTTGTCTTGTTGATGTAACAATATGTTACAATATGTTTATAGTCATAATAATTAGTAATGCATTTTTATTGTAAAAATCATGGGCGGTATTTGTCGCTGCCTCCCACCAGACACGACTTGACACAAGGTCAAAAGCCCGAAGGCCGATTAAAGTGGGGATAAAGGGGAGGGGAAGGTCGGGAAGGAGCCGAGACTCGAACCCTGCTTGTCTGTGCTGCTCATCGGCTCACTTAGTGCAATGTGAGCCTGATAAGGCAAGCAGTTTCACGAACCCAAATGTGGGTCCGGGCACGTATGCCAGTTTGCGGCTTAAACTAGACGCATGGTCTAGTGCCGTCCAAGGGGGACAAAGGAGACAAAAATGCAGCTCGCCCACCCGAAGGTAGCCTAGTCGAAACTAGGTGCCTAATTAAAGGCCCCAAGTCTGCCATTGTTCCTTTTCCAGGGCCACTCTCCGGACCGAAGTCCAGAACAGGCCCCGGGGCGCTCGCCCGGCCCAATCCATTTTTGTTGTAAGAATAATTTCCAATCCAATTTTATACATTTTTATTTTAAAAAGTCGTTCTAGATAAATTTGTACAGTGAAAATCATTGGCCAATGCATTTTATAGTAAAAATCCTTTTCCTATGCATTTTTCAAGTAAAAGTCATTCGGAATGCAATTTTTTTTCTTTTTTTTTTTTTTTTTTTTGTGGTGGTTGTTTCATGCTGAACATATCTTTAATGTCCTCAAATATGCTAGTTGTCAAGGGAGGTAACTCATCCAGTGTGATACTTTTTTCTTGGCTAGCAAAAGCAATATCATGCCTATATTCGAGAGAATCATCTCCAATAGAATCTTAGGGTACTGGTGGAAATTTTGATTGGTTTCTCAATGATTAGGGCTTTTTTAAAAATATTACAAAAAAGATAGCTATCGTAACATCAATAATTTGAGAACAATATTTTCCTTAATTTAGTGACTCCAGCTGCTTATAAAGAATTTTTATTCCTCCAGCAACATTACATGAATTTAATTGAACATTTATTGGACCAGAATGGAGGAATAAATTTGGGTCAAATGTTCCTAAAAAAATCTATTAAAATCTATTTATTGTGTAAAATTAATTTGTAAAGTCAAACAATTGGCCAATACACTTTTATAGCAATATAATTAATAGAGTAGAATACCTTTTTGCAGTAAAGAAAATATTTCTAGATTTTTTATTGTAAAAAATGAGAGTAATGACAGCCAAAAAGAACAATGAAGGAAACAAGGCGAGATAACAATATAACAAAGATGACAATTTATTTGTCGAGGTTACAAATAAAGATGTAAGTTCAGTGTTGTTATAATAACCTGGATAGGAGATGTTGGTGGTTGATATGGTCGTTCTTGGTAGAGAAACACCGTCGATATTGGTGTATGTTGACGTTGTTGTTGTCAGCTAAATGCGACAAGTTGGTGGTTGATATGGTCGTCGTTGGTAGAGATACACCGTCGATATTGGTGTATATTGACGTTGTTGTCAGCTGAATGCGAGATGTTGGTGGTTGATATGGTCGTTGTTGGTAGAGATGTGACGTCGCTATTGGTGTATGTTGACGTTGTTGTTGTCAGTTGAATGCGAGATGTTGATGGTTGATTTTGTCGTTGTTGGTAGAGATGTGACGTCGCTATTGGTGTATGTTGACGTTGTTGTTGTCAGTTGAATTAGTGGTGTTGGTGGTTGATATGGTCGTCGTTGGAAGAGATATACCGATGCTATTGGTGTATGTGGACATTGTTGTTGTCAGCAAAATGCGAGATGTTGGTGGTTGATATGGTCGTCGTTGGTAGAGAGGTGCCATCGCTGTTGGTGTATGATGGCGTTGTTGTTGTCAGCTAAATGCGAGATGTTAGTGGTTGATATGGTCGTTGTTGGTAAAGATATACCGTTGCTATTGGTGTATGTTGACGTTGTAGTTGTCAGCTGAATTAGTGATGTTGGTGGTTGATATGGTCGTTGTTGATAGAGATATACCGTTGCTATTGGTGTATATTGATGTTGTTGTTGTCAGCTAAATGCGAGATGTTGGTGGTTGATATGGTCGTTGTTGGTAGAGAGGTGCCGTCCCTATTGCGAATGTTGACGTTGTGGTTGTCAGCTGAATGCGAGATGTTCGTGGTTGATATGGCAATTGTTGGTAGAGATATACCGTTGCTAGTGGTGTATGTTGACGTTGTTGTTGTCGGCTGAATACTAGATGTTGGTGGTTGATATAGTCGTCGTTGGTAGATATATACCGTCGCTATTAGTGTATATTGAAGTTTTTGTTGTCAGCTAAATGCGAGATGTTGGTGGTTGATATGGTCGTTGTTGGTAGAGATATACCGTTGCTCTTGGTGTATGTTGACGTTGTTGTTGTTAGCTAAATGCGATATGTTGGTGTTTGATATGGTCGTTGTTGCTAGAGTAATACCGTCGCTATTGGTGTATGTTGACGTTGTTGTTGTCAGCTAAATGCGAGATGTTGGTGGTTGATATGGTCGTCTTTGGTAGAGACATACCGTCCCTATTGGTGTGTGTTGATCTTGTTGATGTCAACTGAATTCGTGATGTTGGTGGTTGATATGGTCGTTGTTGGTAGAGAGTGGCCGTCGCTGTTGATGTATGTTGACGTTGTTGTTGTCAGCTAAATGCGACATGTTGGTGGTTGATATGGCCGTCGTTGGTAGAGAGGTGCCGTCGCTTTTGGAGTATGTTGACGTTGATGTTGTCAGCTGAAAGCTACATGTTGGTGGTTGATATGGTCGTTGTTGATAGAGATATACCGTTCTATTGGTGTATGATGGCGTTGCTGTCAGCTAAATGCGAGATATTGGTGGCTGATATGGTCGTTGTTGGTAGAGATATGCTGTTGCTATTGGTGTATGTCGATGTTGTTGTTGTCAGCTGAATTAGTGATGTTGGTGGTTGATGAGGTCGTCGTTGGTTGAGATTTACCGTCACTATTGGTGTATGTTGGCGTTGCTGTCAGCTAAATGCGAGATGTTGGTGGTTGATATGGTCGTTGTTGGTAGAGATATACTGTTGCTATTGGTGTATGTCGATGTTGTTGTCAGCTAAATGCGAGATGTTGGTGGTTGATATGGTCGTCGTTGGTAGAGATATACCATCGCTATTGGTGTATGTTGACCTTGTTGTTGTCAGCAGAATTCGTGATGTTGGTGGTTGATATGGTCGTTGTTGATAGAGATATACCGTCGTTCTTGGTGTATGTTGACGTTGTTGTCATCTGAATCCTTGATGTTTTTGGTTGATATGGTCGTTGTTTGTTGAGAGGTGCCGTCGCTTTTGGAGTATGTTGACGTTGTTGTTGTCAGCTAAATGCGAGATGTTGGTGGTTGATATGGTCGTTGTTGGCTGAGATATACCGTCGCTATTGGTGTATGTTGAAGTTGTTGTCAGCTAAATGCTAGATGTTGGTGGTTGATATGGTCGTTGTGGGTAGAGAGGTGCCGTCGCTGTTGATGTATGTTGACATTGTTGTTGTCAGCTAAATGTGAGATGTTGGTGGTTGATATGGTCGTTGGTACATATATACCGTCACTATTAGTGTATGTTGACGTTTTTGTTGTTAGCTAAATATGAGATGATGGTGGTTGATATGGGCGTTGTTGGTAGAGATATACCGTTGCTATCGGTGTATGTTGACGTTGTTGATGTCAGCTAAATGCGACCTGTTGGTGTTTGATATGGTCGTTTTTGGTAGAGATATACCGTTGCTATTGGTGTATATTGACGTTGTTGTTGTCAGCTAAATGCGTGATGTTGGTGGTTGATATGGTCGTTGTTGGTAGAGAGGTGCCGTCACTGTTGGTGTACTTTGACGTTGTTGTTGTCAGCTAAATGTGACATGTTGGTGGTTGATATGATCGTCGTTGTTAGAGATATACTGTCGCTGTTGGTGTATGTTGACCTTTATTTGTCAGCTTAATTCGTGATGTTGGTGGTTGATATGGTCGTTGTTGGTAGAGAGGTGCCGTCGCTGTTGATGTATGTTGACGTTGTTGTTGTCAGCTAAATGCGAGATGTTGGTGGTTGATATGGTCGCTGTTGGTGTATGTTGACGTTGTTGTCAGCTAAATGCTAGATGTTGGTGGTTGATATGGTCGTTGTTGGTAGAGATACCCCGTTGGTATTGGTGTATGTTGAAGTTTTTGTTGTCAGCTAAATGCTAGATGTTGGTGTTTGATATGGTCGTTGTTGGTAGAGATATACCGTTGGTATTGGTGTATGTTGACATTGTTGCTGTTAGCTAAATGCTATATGTTGGTGGTTGATATGGTCGTAGTTGCAAGACTAATACCGTCGCTAGTGGTGTATGTTGATGTTGTTGTTGTCAGCTAAATGCAAGATAATGGTGGTTTATATGGTCGTCGTTGGTAGAGATATACCGTTGCTCTGGGTGTATGTTGACGTTTTTGTTGTCAGCTAAATGTGAGATGTTTGGTGGTATATATGGTCGTTGTTGGTAGAGATATACCGTCACTATCGATGTACGTTGTTGTTTTATGCTAAATGCGAAATCTTGTTATCTCACTCCATTCTGAGGTTATTCTATTTTTACCCCACGATGTCGTGTTGATGTAACTCCCAAAACAAGAAAGTCCAAAAAGAATTTTACGAAAGAAGACAGCAACAGATAGGAGACGAAGACTATAAAAAAAATTTTTCCTTTATTTCCTGGGATCAAAAACCATTCAGTGAGGGGGGGAATTTTCCCTGAATACAATTGAAATGATTGAATCTCCCAATCTAGGTGTCTGAAAATACATTAGTCGTTTCTTGGTATATTCGCGTCCTAATTTGGCGTTTTATAGGTTTAACAGCGTGTTAGTCACTTTTGGGAGTTTGTTCAAGTCCAGCTTTTTAGTTCATAGTTCGATAGGTCCATTTCGTAGCTTTTATATTTTGGCATACTGTTAACCGAGACAGGTGCTACTAGTGAAAGGACTAGCCAACGCGTCGTCCAAAGACGAACGCGTGGCGTCCCCACTAGTTAGCAAGGTGTTGTCACTCCGCAGGTCACGACTGAAAGAAAATGATATTCCTACTTTTGTCGGGAGGTCCCTTTTTCTATCCGCATGAGTCATCCCTTTTTCCTGTCAGAGGCCTCTGGGAGTTACTGCATATATTAATAATTTTCTTTTTGGATTCAATCTATTTATCTATTCCTTTATTTGTAAAGGTTAGGGTTAGGGTTAGGGTTAGGGTTAGGGTTAGGGTTAGGGTTGGGGTTAGGGTTAGGGTTGGGGTTAGGGTTAGGGTTAGGGTTAGGGTTGGGGTTAGGGTTAGGGTTAGGGTTAGGGTTAGGGTTAGGGTTAGGGTTAGGGTTAGGGTTAGGGTTAGGGTTAGGGTTAGGGTTAGGGTTAGGGTTAGGGTTAGGGTTAGGGTTAGGGTTAGGGTTAGGGTTAGGGTTAGGGTTAGGGTTAGGGTTAGGGTTAGGGTTAGGGTTAGGGTTAGGGTTAGGGTTAGGGTTAGGGTTAGGGTTAGGGTTAGGGTTAGGGTTAGGGTTAGGGTTAGGGTTAGGGTTAGGGTTAGGGTTAGGGTTAGGGTTAGGGTTAGGGTTAGGGTTAGGGTTAGGGTTAGGGTTAGGGTTAGGGTTAGGGTTAGGGTTAGGGTTAGGGTTAGGGTTAGGGTTAGGGTTAGGGTTAGGGTTAGGGTTAGGGTTAGGGTTAGGGTTAGGGTTAGGGTTAGGGTTAGGGTTAGGGTTAGGGTTAGGGTTAGGGTTAGGGTTAGGGTTAGGGTTAGGGTTAGGGTTAGGGTTAGGGTTAGGGTTAGGGTTAGGGTTAGGGTTAGGGTTAGGGTTAGGGTTAGGGTTAGGGTTAGGGTTAGGGTTAGGGTTAGGGTTAGGGTTAGGGTTAGGGTTAGGGTTAGGGTTAGGGTTAGGGTTAGGGTTAGGGTTAGGGTTAGGGTTAGGGTTAGGGTTAGGGTTAGGGTTAGGGTTAGGGTTAGGGTTAGGGTTAGGGTTAGGGTTAGGGTTAGGGTTAGGGTTAGGGTTAGGGTTAGGGTTAGGGTTAGGGTTAGGGTTAGGGTTAGGGTTAGGGTTAGGGTTAGGGTTAGGGTTAGGGTTAGGGTTAGGGTTAGGGTTAGGGTTAGGGTTAGGGTTAGGGTTAGGGTTAGGGTTAGGGTTAGGGTTAGGGTTAGGGTTAGGGTTAGGGTTAGGGTTAGGGTTAGGGTTAGGGTTAGGGTTAGGGTTAGGGTTAGGGTTAGGGTTAGGGTTAGGGTTAGGGTTAGGGTTAGGGTTAGGGTTAGGGTTAGGGTTAGGGTTAGGGTTAGGGTTAGGGTTAGGGTTAGGGTTAGGGTTAGGGTTAGGGTTAGGGTTAGGGTTAGGGTTAGGGTTAGGGTTAGGGTTAGGGTTAGGGTTAGGGTTAGGGTTAGGGTTAGGGTTAGGGTTAGGGTTAGGGTTAGGGTTAGGGTTAGGGTTAGGGTTAGGGTTAGGGTTAGGGTTAGGGTTAGGGTTAGGGTTAGGGTTAGGGTTAGGGTTAGGGTTAGGGTTAGGGTTAGGGTTAGGGTTAGGGTTAGGGTTAGGGTTAGGGTTAGGGTTAGGGTTAGGGTTAGGGTTAGGGTTAGGGTTAGGGTTAGGGTTAGGGTTAGGGTTAGGGTTAGGGTTAGGGTTAGGGTTAGGGTTAGGGTTAGGGTTAGGGTTAGGGTTAGGGTTAGGGTTAGGGTTAGGGTTAGGGTTAGGGTTAGGGTTAGGGTTAGGGTTAGGGTTAGGGTTAGGGTTAGGGTTAGGGTTAGGGTTAGGGTTAGGGTTAGGGTTAGGGTTAGGGTTAGGGTTAGGGTTAGGGTTAGGGTTAGGGTTAGGGTTAGGGTTAGGGTTAGGGTTAGGGTTAGGGTTAGGGTTAGGGTTAGGGTTAGGGTTAGGGTTAGGGTTAGGGTTAGGGTTAGGGTTAGGGTTAGGGTTAGGGTTAGGGTTAGGGTTAGGGTTAGGGTTAGGGTTAGGGTTAGGGTTAGGGTTAGGGTTAGGGTTAGGGTTAGGGTTAGGGTTAGGGTTAGGGTTAGGGTTAGGGTTAGGGTTAGGGTTAGGGTTAGGGTTAGGGTTAGGGTTAGGGTTAGGGTTAGGGTTAGGGTTAGGGTTAGGGTTAGGGTTAGGGTTAGGGTTAGGGTTAGGGTTAGGGTTAGGGTTAGGGTTAGGGTTAGGGTTAGGGTTAGGGTTAGGGTTAGGGTTAGGGTTAGGGTTAGGGTTAGGGTTAGGGTTAGGGTTAGGGTTAGGGTTAGGGTTAGGGTTAGGGTTAGGGTTAGGGTTAGGGTTAGGGTTAGGGTTAGGGTTAGGGTTAGGGTTAGGGTTAGGGTTAGGGTTAGGGTTAGGGTTAGGGTTAGGGTTAGGGTTAGGGTTAGGGTTAGGGTTAGGGTTAGGGTTAGGGTTAGGGTTAGGGTTAGGGTTAGGGTTAGGGTTAGGGTTAGGGTTAGGGTTAGGGTTAGGGTTAGGGTTAGGGTTAGGGTTAGGGTTAGGGTTAGGGTTAGGGTTAGGGTTAGGGTTAGGGTTAGGGTTAGGGTTAGGGTTAGGGTTAGGGTTAGGGTTAGGGTTAGGGTTAGGGTTAGGGTTAGGGTTAGGGTTAGGGTTAGGGTTAGGGTTAGGGTTAGGGTTAGGGTTAGGGTTAGGGTTAGGGTTAGGGTTAGGGTTAGGGTTAGGGTTAGGGTTAGGGTTAGGGTTAGGGTTAGGGTTAGGGTTAGGGTTAGGGTTAGGGTTAGGGTTAGGGTTAGGGTTAGGGTTAGGGTTAGGGTTAGGGTTAGGGTTAGGGTTAGGGTTAGGGTTAGGGTTAGGGTTAGGGTTAGGGTTAGGGTTAGGGTTAGGGTTAGGGTTAGGGTTAGGTTAGGGTTAGGGTTAGGGTTAGGGTTAGGGTTAGGGTTAGGGTTAGGGTTAGGGTTAGGGTTAGGGTTAGGGTTAGGGTTAGGGTTAGGGTTAGGGTTAGGGTTAGGGTTAGGGTTAGGGTTAGGGTTAGGGTTAGGGTTAGGGTTAGGGTTAGGGTTAGGGTTAGGGTTAGGGTTAGGGTTAGGGTTAGGGTTAGGGTTAGGGTTAGGGTTAGGGTTAGGGTTAGGGTTAGGGTTAGGGTTAGGGTTAGGGTTAGGGTTAGGGTTAGGGTTAGGGTTAGGGTTAGGGTTAGGGTTAGGGTTAGGGTTAGGGTTAGGGTTAGGGTTAGGGTTAGGGTTAGGGTTAGGGTTAGGGTTAGGGTTAGGGTTAGGGTTAGGGTTAGGGTTAGGGTTAGGGTTAGGGTTAGGGTTAGGGTTAGGGTTAGGGTTAGGGTTAGGGTTAGGGTTAGGGTTAGGGTTAGGGTTAGGGTTAGGGTTAGGGTTAGGGTTAGGGTTAGGGTTAGGGTTAGGGTTAGGGTTAGGGTTAGGGTTAGGGTTAGGGTTAGGGTTAGGGTTAGGGTTAGGGTTAGGGTTAGGGTTAGGGTTAGGGTTAGGGTTAGGGTTAGGGTTAGGGTTAGGGTTAGGGTTAGGGTTAGGGTTAGGGTTAGGGTTAGGGTTAGGGTTAGGGTTAGGGTTAGGGTTAGGGTTAGGGTTAGGGTTAGGGTTAGGGTTAGGGTTAGGGTTAGGGTTAGGGTTAGGGTTAGGGTTAGGGTTAGGGTTAGGGTTAGGGTTAGGGTTAGGGTTAGGGTTAGGGTTAGGGTTAGGGTTAGGGTTAGGGTTAGGGTTAGGGTTAGGGTTAGGGTTAGGGTTAGGGTTAGGGTTAGGGTTAGGGTTAGGGTTAGGGTTAGGGTTAGGGTTAGGGTTAGGGTTAGGGTTAGGGTTAGGGTTAGGGTTAGGGTTAGGGTTAGGGTTAGGGTTAGGGTTAGGGTTAGGGTTAGGGTTAGGGTTAGGGTTAGGGTTAGGGTTAGGGTTAGGGTTAGGGTTAGGGTTAGGGTTAGGGTTAGGGTTAGGGTTAGGGTTAGGGTTAGGGTTAGGGTTAGGGTTAGGGTTAGGGTTAGGGTTAGGGTTAGGGTTAGGGTTAGGGTTAGGGTTAGGGTTAGGGTTAGGGTTAGGGTTAGGGTTAGGGTTAGGGTTAGGGTTAGGGTTAGGGTTAGGGTTAGGGTTAGGGTTAGGGTTAGGGTTAGGGTTAGGGTTAGGGTTAGGGTTAGGGTTAGGGTTAGGGTTAGGGTTAGGGTTAGGGTTAGGGTTAGGGTTAGGGTTAGGGTTAGGGTTAGGGTTAGGGTTAGGGTTAGGGTTAGGGTTAGGGTTAGGGTTAGGGTTAGGGTTAGGGTTAGGGTTAGGGTTAGGGTTAGGGTTAGGGTTAGGGTTAGGGTTAGGGTTAGGGTTAGGGTTAGGGTTAGGGTTAGGGTTAGGGTTAGGGTTAGGGTTAGGGTTAGGGTTAGGGTTAGGGTTAGGGTTAGGGTTAGGGTTAGGGTTAGGGTTAGGGTTAGGGTTAGGGTTAGGGTTAGGGTTAGGGTTAGGGTTAGGGTTAGGGTTAGGGTTAGGGTTAGGGTTAGGGTTAGGGTTAGGGTTAGGGTTAGGGTTAGGGTTAGGGTTAGGGTTAGGGTTAGGGTTAGGGTTAGGGTTAGGGTTAGGGTTAGGGTTAGGGTTAGGGTTAGGGTTAGGGTTAGGGTTAGGGTTAGGGTTAGGGTTAGGGTTAGGGTTAGGGTTAGGGTTAGGGTTAGGGTTAGGGTTAGGGTTAGGGTTAGGGTTAGGGTTAGGGTTAGGGTTAGGGTTAGGGTTAGGGTTAGGGTTAGGGTTAGGGTTAGGGTTAGGGTTAGGGTTAGGGTTAGGGTTAGGGTTAGGGTTAGGGTTAGGGTTAGGGTTAGGGTTAGGGTTAGGGTTAGGGTTAGGGTTAGGGTTAGGGTTAGGGTTAGGGTTAGGGTTAGGGTTAGGGTTAGGGTTAGGGTTAGGGTTAGGGTTAGGGTTAGGGTTAGGGTTAGGGTTAGGGTTAGGGTTAGGGTTAGGGTTAGGGTTAGGGTTAGGGTTAGGGTTAGGGTTAGGGTTAGGGTTAGGGTTAGGGTTAGGGTTAGGGTTAGGGTTAGGGTTAGGGTGGTTAGGGTTAGGGTTAGGGTTAGGGTTAGGGTTAGGGTTAGGGTTAGGGTTAGGGTTAGGGTTAGGGTTAGGGTTAGGGTTAGGGTTAGGTTAGGGTTAGGGTTAGGGTTAGGGTTAGGGTTAGGGTTAGGGTTAGGGTTAGGGTTAGGGTTAGGGTTAGGGTTAGGGTTAGGGTTAGGGTTAGGGTTAGGGTTAGGGTTAGGGTTAGGGTTAGGGTTAGGGTTAGGGTTAGGGTTAGGGTTAGGGTTAGGGTTAGGGTTAGGGTTAGGGTTAGGGTTAGGGTTAGGGTTAGGGTTAGGGTTAGGGTTAGGGTTAGGGTTAGGGTTAGGGTTAGGGTTAGGGTTAGGGTTAGGGTTAGGGTTAGGGTTAGGGTTAGGGTTAGGGTTAGGGTTAGGGTTAGGGTTAGGGTTAGGGTTAGGGTTAGGGTTAGGGTTAGGGTTAGGGTTAGGGTTAGGGTTAGGGTTAGGGTTAGGGTTAGGGTTAGGGTTAGGGTTAGGGTTAGGGTTAGGGTTAGGGTTAGGGTTAGGGTTAGGGTTAGGGTTAGGGTTAGGGTTAGGGTTAGGGTTAGGGTTAGGGTTAGGGTTAGGGTTAGGGTTAGGGTTAGGGTTAGGGTTAGGGTTAGGGTTAGGGTTAGGGTTAGGGTTAGGGTTAGGGTTAGGGTTAGGGTTAGG
>CAUZXS010005392.1:0-106047 GCA_963585895.1 Sepioteuthis lessoniana | reverse complement strand
ACACACATCTCTTTACAATCGTCTGAGACTCTTTAAAATTCAGCATTTTATTTCTATACATCTAATGAGATGTCTGACCACTTTTTAGAATTCCATCTTCAAATGAACAGCTGCAGCAGCAATTGGAATACACCCTATTAAAGTCTGACTGTCACAGTGGTGAATTTCAAAAATGCATCCTGCACATAGGACACTTTAGAAGAGTGATATGCCATAAAATTCTGTTTTAAACTTGGAAGAAATGCCACAGAAACATTTGGATTTTTTCAGACTGCTTTTTGACCATCTTGTATGAATCCAACATCAGTTTATGCTTGGCATAAGAGATTCAAGGAAGACAGGGAGTCTGTAAGGGATAATGAGAGGTGTGGCATGAGTAATGAAGTCAGAACACCAGAGTTGACTGGCCAAAAAAAAGAATTTAATTGATAAGGACCATCGTGTATCTATAGTGTTAGTAAGAGCACAATTTGATCCACTGTAGGAACTGAACACACAATTATTCACCAGGAACTGAAGATGCGAAAGATTTGTGCAAAGTTTGTCCCAGGGGTGCTCAGAGAAGATCAGAAAGGAAGTCATTGTCATGACCACTGGGAGATGGTCGAGCTGATCAATTCAGATCCCACAGTTCTTGATGCTCTAGTGACCTGTGATGCAAGCTGGATCTACTGCTATGACCCAGAGACCACGAGACAGAGTTCCCAGTGGAAGCATGCTGGCTCTCCCAGACCCAAGAAGGCCAGACAGAGCAAATCCACCCACAAACTTTTGATGATCCCTTTTATTTGACAGCACTGGCATGATCTACATGCACTGGTTCCCACTGGACAGACAGTCAACAATGAATACTATGTTGAGGTTTTAAGGGAGTTCAGGAGGAGATTCCCTCGGAAGAGGCCAGCACTCTTCAAATCGGGTCAGTGGCATTTCCACCAGGACAATGCACCAGTCCACAACTCCATCCTTGTCCCAGACTGTTTGAACAATATAACATACTGAATTTTCAGGAGTCTATGACTATATATGTATGTATGTATGTATGTATACATATATATATATATATATATACACACATAAATATATACACAACCGTTCTTCTAGGAGAATGGCTTTGGCATTAAATAACCTACAAAGGTTGATATGCCATTAAAACAAAGAAACCAAACCATAAATATATACATATATATATATATATATATACACATAAATATATGCATATATATATACATACATACATACACACTAATATATGCATACAGACAGACATATGCCTATATACCATGTACAGGGTTATTAAGAATTATTTGTTATAATATTGGAACTTATCGCTTAGTCATGAAATCCCAATTTAGGTTTTACAATTAAATTTACTTACTTCACAGGTAATATTAGTCTGGTAACTACATTTTTATCTCACAATTTAAAATTCAACTAATAAAAAAAAATGGATAAATGATACAACATCAACTAATAAGTCTGAAAAATCTTAATAAACAGATATCTGTAAATTTAAACAATTAAACCTATTAAATTTCAATTAAAATACAAATAGAATTGGGATAACACCAGTAGATTTTTTTAAAATATACATTTAAAATTGAAAAATTACTAATTTTCAAAAATAATATCTATTTTTAAACCAAGTAATTTTTCAAATTTTGATAAAAAGTTTGAAACCAAATTTTTCTTTATTAATAAATCTAAAAGAGTAATGATTTCAGACTACTGGAAATGAAGAAAATAACAGATTTGCACCTTACATATTGGAAGATTTTCTAATTATATAAAGAACTACTTGAAACTTATGTAAGGTGAAATGTATTTTCCAATGTTAAAAGGTTAAAAATAAAAACTTCCTTTCAAATCCATCTGAAGAGTCAGTTAATTAGCTAATGAAATAAATTCATAATGGTGTATCTTAATTTTCTCATTTTTAATGATATGTGTGTGTGTGTATATATATATATATATATATATGCCAACACATACACTAACACATACCTGAATATATAGATTATATATACATTGATACATATATATTATGTGCGCACACACATATATATATATATATATATATATATATATACACCCACACACGAGATAAAGATGAATACATTGACAGATATATACACCTGCATTCTATGTACACATATTGACATTTTCATACATAGGCATAGACAAATATGAATACATCAACAGACTTACATACTTATATAGAAAACATGAATATCTACATATATACATTCACATACAAAAATACCCACCAACATATATGTATATACGCACATACATATTATCTTGCCCCTATGATCTGTTATCCTTCATTCAGATTATTTTTCTTCTTCCATTGATCATGCATTTTTTCCTGATTTACTTCATTTATGATTCCTTCTTTCTACTCCCACCACTCTAGCAACCACCCTTTTCTCTGTAAACAACTTGAGTATTTTGGTTTCTCTCTTGAGGAATTTATTTGAAAAGCAGAGTTATTTTGACTCATGAGAACATTACATCTCTGCAGATATCGACATGGAAAAGTAGCATTTAGAGACGGGTATATCCTAAGGAAATTTGCTTGTGTATACATATGTAAGCGCTCTCAAATAAATATTTGTGTGTGAGTGAGAGTGTGCCAGTAAATAATTTTATGCATACACACAAATGCACCAATTAATTCTCTATCTTCAAAAGAGTATGTGAAAAAGAGCATAAAAAACAAAAAAAGAATAAATGTGATTTTAAATATGAACCAACAGTAGAGAAGAAGAGACTTAGATAGATAAGAACTAAGTGGGATAGATGGACATGCACAAAAAGAAACTATATATATATAGGTGAAAATGCATCTGAAATTTAAATATTGGTATGTATGTTTACTCAGATTTGAAATGAAGGAAAAAGATGCCAGCCCAAATTTTGATAAATTTGAACAGTCGGCCCTAACTATAACAGACTCTTGCACCTCCTCTTTGCGAGAAGTTCACCTAATTTCAACCACCTCCTTCAAATTTATCATCATCAAGCTGACAGCATAGAGTTCCCTGACTCTCTCGTATCATCTTTTGCTCCAGACAGGTCTTCCAGGTTTCAACCTGTGTCTACAGAGCTGATATAAGCAAGTCTTTGCTGGTCAGCCAACACTAACACATCCATGTGTGAGAGTCCATAAGAGAATATCACTAATGACTTACTTGCTTCACCAGAAGTGCTTTGTAGGTCTTGTTCCTCTTACTCATATGGTTTCTGAGATGGGAAGCAGATTACTGTAGAGCTGCTGTTTTGTGGAGTGCTGCTTCCAGCATGTGTCCAAGACAGCACACAGTGTTCTTGTATAGTTCCCATCTAGCTTTTTCTCAATGTGCTTTATTAGTATCTATGTGATGGTTTCATATAAAAGTACTGACATAGTTACAGCTTGAAAAAAAACCTCATTATATTAGATAGATTAGATTTCCATAGGATTAATAGCCTCCCAATAGCAGTCCACGCTTAGCTAAACATATACTGACATCACTCTTGGTAGATGAAATGTTGCTGTCAAAGTATGTGAACTGGTCCACAAATTTTAGATGCTTGCCACTTTGGCTCCTTTTTGTTTTAAACAACTCTTTTTTTGTTATTCACATTGAGGTCAATGCCTCCTACCACTTGCTCTCAGATACGCAGCAGGGATTCTGCTTGTGTATTTGTGAGGAGTGCAGAGTCTGCATCTGTCATAATTTTTATGGGATATCCACTGTTTCTTGCCATTTTCAATGTGAAGTCATTTTCTTTTATTAGATCTATGGAGGTTTGAAGTATGTCATCTAGGCCAACGGTTGGGTGGTTGGGTTTTATGCCATATCAACCTTTGTAGGTTATTTAACACCAAATCCATTTTAATGCAAATAATCAGTTCTATTTCAAACAATTCAGTTTAGCATGAGTACACAGTTTAATTGTCAAAAACATTTCTATTTCAAGCTATTCAGTTTAGTCAAACAATTCTACTTCAAACAATTCAGTTCAACTTAAGTATGCAGTTTCGATGTCAAAACAGTTCTATTTCAAACAATTCTGTTTAGTATAAATAGATTTTGTTAACACACAGTTTAATGTCAAAACAGATCGATATTAAACAATTCAGTTTAGTATAAGTACAGTTTGTCAAAAACATTTCTATTTCAAGTTTAGGCAAACAGTTCTAATTCAAACAATTTAGTTTAGCATAAGTATGCAGTTTAGTTCTATTTAACCCATAGATAGTGTCCTATCAGGTGCTACCATTCCAGGTCAGAGTGGACCAAGGAGCAATGGCAATGAAAGGTGTGTTTAGTGTCATATCCAAGACACTCGTTGATTGGGGGGGGTCTTACCCCTCTGCAGAGAAGCAGTCAGTGTATTCAACAGCCCCAGCCAATTGGGCAAATCTAGGCAGAGTATATAGAAATATGGTGCTAATGTATCTCCTTGCAAGACTCTAGCAACTATGTCGAAGAAGTCAGTGTCTCCAAGTGAGTAAGCAATTGTTTTTGAGAAGCATCATTATAACATTGACAATTTCTTTGGGAAGACTATATGCAAGTAATATTTACTCCATTTTTCCTCTATAGAGAGTATCAAATACTTTGGAGAAATCTATGTATAGCAGTGTAGCTACAAGATTCTTTGCTTCTATATTTGCCAATACAAGTCTTTGATTGGAATATACTCCTTCAAAAGAGAAGCATGCCTCAGAGCTCAAAGCACTATTTTATCCACTTCTTATTTATGAGTATTTGATTTAGCTGTGCCTAATGTGGATTGGTGAAGGGCCATAGTTTTCCCCACCTTTTTTTGATTTTAGTGTTTAGGCATGAAAGACTGTGCTCAAGTGAAAAATCTGCACCATTTCTTTTTGCAAAGTTGTGTAAGCCATATTTGTTATTCTTATCTTTGCCTCTATTAGAACAGAATATATGTGGGAAAGTAGTGATGTTCATTTCATTACTGGCATTGGTGAGACTGTAGTAGAGAATCATTTTGCAGGGTTTGCCATTAAATGTAGCACACAAGATTCTCGTTTGGTTTGGTTGGGTTGGGTTTTTTGGCATATCAACCATGGTAGATTATTTAACGCCAAATCCTTTTCATATGTATTTATATATTATTTGTAAATGCATAGTTTATACATATCATTTTTAAACAAACCAGAGCTCATTTGTTTGCACAGTTAAATGGTTATACATATGATTTCTAAATGAATAGTTTTTAGGGAATCTTATTTTTAAATGAGTCAGGGTGCATTTCTTTGCACAAAAGTATAACATTTGTTTGCCCACAGTTAAATGGTTCCAAGCATTCTAACATGTATAGTTCTATTAAGTATTAATCATTTGTTCACACTCACTCAAATGGTTTCAAATACTGCTATCTAATATCACTAATTTTATTTTCACACAGTTAAATGGTTTCAAGCATTGCAGTGTAATACTAAAAATTTAATTTAGGCACAGAGTTTAAAGTTTTGCTAATAAACACTAATAATTCTATTCAACATTATTCATTGATTAAGACACAGTTAAATTGTTCCAAGTATTGCTAAATATCACAAACAATTCAATTAAGCATCTGTCAGTTAAATGGTTAAACAGTTTTATGTATTATGTATTCACTATAATGTAAGTTTGCACACAGTTTAAAAACAGTTCTATTTGACCCATAAAGAGTACTCTATCAGGTGCTACAACTCCAAGTCAAAGAAGACCTAGGAGCAATGGCAATGAAGGGGTACTCCACATTCCTTAAAGCTCCAAGACTGGACCCTCACCATCAGATTGTTTAATGTTAAATCCAGGACACTCATTCAGGGGGTCTTACCTCTCTGCAGAGATGCAGTTGGTGTATTCTTGGTTGGGTTCTCTCAATATTTAGTGATTTTAAGGCACGAGAACTGAGAAGACATCCTACATCTCTTAAGGTGGCACTGACTGAATTTTTCCACACAGACGATGGAACAAATGTCCAACTATTTCCAGTTGGTCAAATTACCCACATTTTTGCATAGCACTTTAGTATTATATATGAAAAAGTTGGTGTTCAAGGTGATTGAACATTTTCTATCAGTATTAGTATATATGATTGAGTGTGTGAGTGCAAAACTTAACCACAATCTTTTTGAAAACTAGACTCAATACACAATAGAAAAATGCTAGAAACTTTTACACACACCTTTATATATCCCCGTCTTTTTCTCAGTCTTCAGCAGGATTCAAGAGTTCCCTAAGGTCTATAAGACATGGAGAGCAATGAGACATGTTAGTTCATGACATACTGCTAGGGATTTAAATTTAGAGTTTTCTTTCTCCTAAACTGTTTGCCTTACTCGCTGCCCTACTATCTATCCTTAACCACAAGAAGAAATGAGTTTATCCTTTTTCTAATAGCATTATCAAAAACTAAAATTCAAACTGTCTTATCCAGAATTTGAACTCAGTTCAATTTTTCAACAATAACCATTACACAGCATTTATATAATTCATGCACACAAACATATTTGGATATGCCAATTCATATATACATGGTGCATTAAATAAGTTTCCAGACTTTTTTTGTACAGGCATTTAAAAATTCAGTATGTTATTGCTTTACATCTTATGAGATGACTGATCAATTTTTATGATTTCAGGTTCAAATGAACAGCTACAGCATCAATTGGAATACACCCTACTAAAGCCTGATTGTCACAGCTGGGGAATTTCAAAAATGCAATCCGGATGTGAGGACACTTTAGAAGAACGATATGCAATAAAATTCTGTTTTAAACTTGGAAAAAATGCCACAGAAATGTATGGAATGCTTCAGACTGCTTTTGGAGCATCTTGCATGAATCAAGCATCAGTTTTTGAGTGGCATAAGAGATTCAAGGAAGGCAAGCAGTCTGTGAGGGATGATGAGAGGTGTGGGAGGAGTAAGGAAGTCAATACACCAGAGTTGATTGACCAAAGGGTTAGGGTTAGGGTTACTATGTCGAGGTTTTAATAGATTCTGTCAGAAGAGGCCAGCACTCTTCAAATCAGGTCAGTGGCATTTCCACTAGGACAATACACCAGTCCACAAATCTGTCCTTCTCACAGACTATTTGACCAAGATGGGCATCAAGAGAGTTCCTCACCCTCCCTATCGTCCAGTCCTTGCTCCCTATGACTTTTGCTTATTCCCTAAGCTCAGAGGCTGTAGTTATGAGACAATTGAGGAGATGAAAGAGGCTGTGACAAAGGTCATTGACATGCTCACACAAGAGGATTTCCATGGGGCCTTCTAGAAGTTGTTGGAACGGTACAAGTGCATTGCAGCTGGAGGAGATTACTTCGAAGGGGACTAGAGTTTCATGTGTGTACTATCAATAAGAGTGCCCATACGAAAAAAGTCTGGAAACTTATTTAATGATCCTTGTATGAATGTCTGTCTGAGATACAGAATACATCACTAAGTAAGGTGTGCATGAGCGTGCATATATATAGATATATACATACATACAAGCCAACACACACACACACACTTTAATGTTTTTCATTAACACTTTTAATCATAATTATTCTTAGATACACAAAAAAAATTAAAAAATTGCCAACAGCTAATAAAAAAATTTTTTCGCAAATATATCAAGTTTTTAAATACAAACACTAATTAAATCACAGCTTTGAAGCAGAACACTACTAAAGGTAATAGTATCCTGAGATTTTTTCTCGTTTAATTTTTTAAATGAATATAATTCAAAAAGATACATCACATTAGCACTGACATGATAAAATAAAGAAAATGAAGCAGTTAACATTGGCAAATAATGCAATCATAATTAAAATCATCCTCTGAATCCTTGTTTTTTTTCTTATTTGTAAATTCAAATATACATCTCAAGTGAGACATATTCATATAATAATAAATGTATTATATATTGAATAAAATTAGTTTTGTAAGTGGGCAAACTTGTACCAAAGAGTGCAAGTCTCCCTCTTTGAGTGAGTGGGATTATGGTTTATTCTAAATAAGGAATTTAGTCTGCTTTCCATTTCTTTCAGCTACATATCTATTTTAGATATTCTTGTCAATGTATGACTGCAGATTGCAAAACTGGGTACACCTCAAATGGTTCATAGCACCAAGCTAATAAATTTCTTCATAAATCAGTGGTGTTGCTGCATAGTACAAAATGTAGGGAAAAATAAACTTAACAATTTTGCCCACTTTATAAAAAAATATTTTTTAAAATCCAGTCTATCTGTTCATATTAGAAATATGAATTATGTTTTTTTAAATACAACAAATACTTTATATATATATATATATATATATATATATATATATATATACAAAGATTAATGTGTTTGTATATCTTACAGGGAAAAAATACATATTTCCAGTAATCAAGAAAAATATTTCTTCCGAGGAGAATTCTTCAAGACTTCATTGTTGATATCTCCAATTAAGAATAAAATAATAAATAGAAAAAAAGCACCATCAAATATTATCAAATTAACAGAGCAACAAAATCTTATTTATAAATGACATGGAGCTGAGACCAAAGTTTAATCTATCTTATCAAGAACTTTGCACTGGAAAACAAGGACATGGTGTACTTTATTTCCTTCCAAATGTTAGACTTGATAAATTAAGGCATCCAGATTCTTTCAAGCAAAGAAACAAACTGAAAATTACTGAAGGCTACTTCTTTCCAATTCGATGCTGAAAAACTGCTATCAAGCATATAAATAGATGAGATGTAAATATTTCATATTGCAAGATTAATTGGTTTACAAGGATGTGTTTTAATTGTGAAGTACACACACTTGCTTATAGAGTTAGCCTGACTTGCTTTAAATTGACAGCAGATCTAATACCAAGAAAGAGGTATGTCGTTTTCTATGTGATTTGGAAGTCAAGACAGCAATAGTTCCAAAAAATTTAGTCACCAGCAATTTAAGCTAATCATAAAAATGCATTACCTGTATGTTTAGAAGACTGGTTTTCAATGATATCATACCTTCTCTCCATCCTTATTTTAACAAGACTCAAGTGTTTTTATTAATACCAATAACTTATTTTTACTTCACAAACCAACATCTGAATTGTCCATTTTCATATATAAAGCTCTAAATAAAAATCTGTAAACAACTGAGCAACTTATATAATTAAGTAATGATATCTATGTAGATTTCTTTTAAATAAGTGCTTATTTGGAGAATAAAAAAAAATAAAAAACCAGTCTTCAACACCTTTTTAACAAAATATTTTTGATGAAACAAGAGCAGCACCTTTCATACTCAGCAAACACAGTCCAGTACAATTTTTTTCTTGTTTCCTAAAGTCTCAAAGGTTAGAGGACATGGAAGTCATTATCAAAAGAAAAATTTCAGAGGTGCTTTGACCAATGGAAAAATAAGTGTATTGAATGTCAAAGTAAAAATTATGGTTGAAGAAAATTAAAGCTTCATTCATTGTTCATTTGTCTAGTTATTATTGATACTTTTTCGATACACCTTACATTCTACTTGTATATTAGGTTAAATAATTTTAGATTAATGTGGTTTCAACAAGTCCCCAATGGTAAGTTTAATGGGGTTTTTTTATTCAGCTGCAAACTGAATTAAAAACTGTTTTACTAGAGCTTTTTAAGAGTATTGCTCACATAAAAATCTTGCTATGATGAGTTATATTTGCTGAGTTGTGGTTACATATATAGATTAGATGCATAAGAATCTAGGTAATATATAGACAATATGTTATATATAAAATGTCAGTATATTTTCAGTGAGGAGTCATTCCTTAAGTATTTTGTTGACTCTGTATAATATTATTGAAATACCAAAATCCTTTATAGAAAGAATTGGTGTCAGTACAAAGGTTGGTAATGAAAGCAAAGCCAACACGAACCAAATATTTAGTAACTTTCAGAGTTTATGCAAAAAATTAGAGTTACCTGAATTCAAGAAATAAAAATGCCTGACCTAGAAATAATCTTTTCCATTATAACCCCATTAATGTGGGCAAACCTATATCTATGTGCACCAGTTTAAATCTATATGTATAAAGGATTTCCTAGATAAGCTTCATGTCTTTTATAATCCTTCAGCTCCCTTTGTCATATCACTTGAAGTCTGCTAGCAATCTGAATTAAGTCTACAACAGTTCAGAGATTAAACAAGTCAAGGATTACAAATGAATGAATATACTAATCCTTATAAACTTACAGTACTTATTCCTTTGTTTGAACTTACTTTACAGTAGACTGACAAAGTATTTACTTTTACCAGTAAGAAAAAATGTTCAAATCTTCAGATAATCATTGGCAATATTTGAGTAAAATAGATGAAAATATTCTCTTATGTCACCAAGGTAAATATCACAGCAATTGTGATTCTTTTTAATCATTTTAGAATGACAGGCTTGCTTAACTCCTACATAAATATAAGACAATATGTGTGTCAGGCTTAATATCTGAAATACAGCATATACAGAGAGTATAAGACAAAAAAATCAAAAGCCCTTAGTTTATATTTCCAATCATCATATTCTTTTAAGATTCTTTAGAATGTAATATTGCTTGATGACAGTGAAATCATGAAATAGAATGTGTTTTTTTTTGTTATACTGCATACATATATATAGACAGCAAATGAAAACAGCTTAACATTTCATTTTGTCTCATGTCTTATTCTTGATAATGGCAAGAAAGTGATCAAAGCCCTTAGAATTGGTGGAAAATACTGAAGAGTCCTTACAATACTTATATACATCCTTACATAAGGAAACAAGCTAAGTTTAATAAAAACTCAAGACATCCCTTGTCCATCACATTCAATAAGATTTGGTTATATATATATATATATATATATATATATATATATATATATATATACACACACACAGCATTTTTTTTAAATTACATTGAAAACTATAAACACATGCCAAGTTGAAATCATCAACTTTTAAAGTTCAAGTTTGATTGCCATGTGAAGCCAATCCTATAGTATTCATACACTTTTCAGTCTTGAAATTAACATCCCCAGAATTTTTTTTTTTTGTCTATCAACATTTATGTATCTATGTTTCATTCATAACATTATAAACAGAGTGAATACACAAATAGAAGTTGCATCATCTTATAGAAGATTCAATTAATCATTGAGATAAAATAAGTTAAATGAATCTTGACCTTATTATTTGTGAATTATATTATTTTTTGATATTTCAATTTCTTTCTAATTTCTTTAAAACAAAATTGTTGAACTGTCAAAGAATTAGAAAAAAATCCTTCAGTAACCTTTGATCCAGCAAAAATGAAATGGTTAACACACCAGAAACATATCTGGCTTTTTATTCAGTTACTTCATTTATTTGTGTGTTGGTTATTAGTTACCCTTTCAAAATGCCACTCACCTTTTTTTGTGTAGGAGTAGGAAATGGTTAATAGACAAGCCTTTTAAACCAAACTAATCACAAGTACTTACCTAAAAAGAAACAAAAAAGACAAAAGTTATTCATCTGAAACATTGACACATCAAAATAAAAAAATTATGATGAAGGTCTGCTTTAAAGCTTTTGAAATGAGTTAAAGTTTCTATGGTTTATCCCCCAACCAATTCTTTAAAGGTACCTTATTAAGAAATAAGTTAAAAAGTGTTCCTCTCATAAAGAGAACATTCCTGTAATTAAAAAAAATGTGTTTAAACAAATACAAAGAGATGATAATATAAAATGCCCAAGTAAAAAGTTAAAATTTTAATAAATCCTAAAATATATAATAAAATAACTGTAACTAAGACAAGTGAACTATTAAGAAATATATTGCTAGGAATATGGTCACTACTGTTGTTTATTTTACAAAAGCAATAAAAGATATTTAAGCTGAGAGGCATAAAAGATTTGTTTTGGTTAGAGAGAATCCATAAACTGCAAAAACAAAATTAGTTTATATAACATTTCTTGAGGATGTTTATCAACTTCTAAGAGACATTTGTGTCATGCCTATGTTTACTGCCACAATGAACAAAGTAGGATGAGCAAATTTCTGACCAATTTTCATGGTCTTACACATTCTCTTACTTCACCACCACTTGACACTGATGATTTTACTTTTTCTACTTTGACCAAGTAAACCTCTAAGTCCAATTTGAAATTGAAAGCCAACATTGTAATTTTTGTTTTAAACTAAAAAAAAAAAAAAAAATATATATATATATATATATACACACACACATTAAAATAGGTAAGTCCATGAAGAGATTTGTATTTTTTTAATTCATTTATTTATTTTGTTCTTACATACATGTATGTTTCCAGCTTGTTACTTTCATTAGAGAACATATAGGGCACAAGGCCTTGCTATGTGGGTACTCAATGAGACTTGAACACACTCGTGTTTGCAGTTTGAATGATTTTTAATTGGTTATGGGTTTATATAGGGGTCTTTTATATCAAAGAGGGGTAAAGCAGACTAAGGTAAACACACTCTAAGAAAAAGAGAGTAAGACCCCTAACTAAAAGAACATAATAATACTTGAAATATAAAAAAAAAAATTGAAAATAATCCGAGCTATTTTGGTACTTTTTCAAAAAAAAAATATTATCCAAATTAACAAGAAAAAAAAATACAAAAAATATAGATTATTTTTCAGGAAATCTAACACCAACAGGAAATTATAATTAGATTAAAATCGTGATTACTTGATCTGAAATAAAATATTTTAATCTGAAACCCTTAATTAAAATTTGGAGTTCTAGTGAAGGTGGGAGAGGTTGAAAGGCATTGGAATGGGAGGGAAGGCAAAGTACATTTTCTTATCAAAACACCTGGTCTGAATGAAAAGACAAACTCAAAATGGTAATATAAAGTAATAAGAGAAATTAAAATAAGGCAAAGTAATATAAATATAAATATATATATAAAATATAAAGTAATAAGAGAAATTAAAATAAGGCAAAGGTTGGAAAGGAGGGAAATAAATTAGTTTAATGAGCAAATATCAAGTAGCTGAGTTGTAACTGATTGTAAACATACTAGTCCCAATGCATTATCTTATTTGATAAGGTGACTACTCCTGGTTTCTACTAGGAATGTAATCAGTAGAATTTAATGACATTATCACAGGCTTTACATATTTTCTCAGAGATGGCAGATGGATATGGGCAGTGAGAAAAGAATAAAAAGAATTATTCAATAGAGAGAATGGAATGAAGAAAAAGTCAAAGATTATAGAAAAAAGACAAAGAAAAAAGTTTTCAGGTATCTAACTTTGGGTTAAATTTTTTTTCTTCCCCAACCACTAAAAAAAAAATAAATAAATAAAAATAAAAAATTTACACTTCATAAAATAATTCTGTATGATTGGAAAAAGTCTAATAAATTTCAGTAAGAATTTTGCAAATGAAAAAGTAAGTATGACTTATTTGAAGAAAGTTGAACTCCATAAATAAAATGAATGCAAATTAACATTAAGACAGAAGAAAAAACTGTGGATAGATAGATAGATAACATGTGAATAATAGTAAGTAAAGTTGGCGACCATAGTCGAGGGTAACCCAAAGGCTCCCTTTTCGATAGCTACTACACCAATGTGTAGGGGAGGGCGCTACTCCTTTCCTGGATTGCTCTACTTTACCCTTGATCCGTACCTTATAATGCTGAGTGCTAAGCAAGGAAGCACCAAGTACCATTTTTTGAGTCTTTGGTATGACTCGACCTGGGATTGAACCCAGGTCTCCCGGGCCATTGGCGAACACTCTAACCCCTAGGCCAATGTCCGGTAATTAGGAGACTCAAAACAAAAGAAATCTATGTAAGTTATTATATATATATATATATATATATATATATATATATATATATATAT
Source organism: Sepioteuthis lessoniana (assembly GCA_963585895.1). Lineage (NCBI taxonomy): Eukaryota > Metazoa > Mollusca > Cephalopoda > Myopsida > Loliginidae > Sepioteuthis > Sepioteuthis lessoniana. The sequence continues at coordinate 92,194 of CAUZXS010005392.1, read as the reverse complement.
ATATATATATATATACACACACACATACACACAGAAATATATCAAGGGTACCTATAATGGCTAGCAAGGTAATCATGCCAATAAATAATGAGTTTAATCCTTACTAGGTGTAGTAGTCTTGTGCCAGATGTAAGACACTTAGTATATAACTATTAACACTTAGAAGAAATAAATTAGAAATGATTTTTTTTAAATAAAAAAAAAAAGCTAAGCAAAAAATAAAGATGTTCTTAAGCTTAATAAAATTAAAACAATCAAAATCTAACTCCATAATTAAGATAAAATTTTGAAGGCAAAATAAATATAAAAGACAAAGTAAAATTAAGAATATCAAACTAAAATGTGATAAAATATTTGATCAAATAAAAATCAAAGTGGGTAAAAATTTAAACAAAATATTACTACAAAAAATAAATGAATAAATAAAAAAATTAATCGATCAATCAGTTTATGCACAAAAAAAAATCCAACCACTTTTTAATTAAGACTGTCTTCATATGCAATCAATTTCATTCATTCATCAGTTCTTGCTTTTGTCACAAGTGGGCACATTCCCTTCCAAAATTTCTAAGTTTTTGGTCTTTCCAGGCCACAGCTCTTAGAAAATCTTACAAACACTTGAAACCCAAAGAGACACTGGTGTGAAGAGAGCAGTGCATAACTGGTATAAGGGTTCTGCCATAGCAGCCATGGTTCTCTATAAAGTGATAACAACACATGTCTTTGAATGCACACTACGCCGTCCCAATGAATGCTATGAAAGTCAAGAGATCTCACTCTCAACACTTTAAGTCAGTTGGCTAGAATCATGGCAACCACTTCATCCCGAAACACATCGCAGAACTGTCCTTGACCCTTTCAAAACGGAACTTTAGCAAACAAATTAGATTTGGCACAGGTTTGACAAGATTCCATGCACTAATTCGCAATACAGAGCTTTCTGTTCAGTTGGTTGGGTCACCCGGTTTGCAAAATGGCTGACTGGAGAGAGTGGTGCAATCTAGGCTCTTTAAAGTGGCTGTCCAAGTTGATTCTTCAGTCATTCAACAACATTAAATCTCAAATGAAGTGAAAAAGAAAGGAGGAACAATAAAAAAGAAAAGGGAAGAGAGAGAAGAAAGAAAACTTCATGAGTATAAATTGTAAAAAGGAAGGAGGTAAAATGATGGGAGGTAGAGAGCAATTGTTAGAAAGAGGAAAGAAGTAAGGAACCATGATGAAGATGGAGGTGGGAGAAAAGAAACAAAGAAAAGAGGGAGAGAAAGCAATTAAAGAAAATAGAGAGATAGAAGAGAGAAAGAAATAGAGAGGTAAAAAAAGAAATTTGGGAGAAAAAGAGAAGAAATGGGGAAAATAAGGAAAAGAGGGAGAAATAAAAGGAAAAGGAGGGAGAGAAGAATTAGTGAGAAAGATAGTGCAGAAAATAAGAGGAGGAAGAGAAAGAAGAAATAATAGGATACCTAGTCAGAGAATGCACAAAAGAAATTTTAAAATAATTATAGAGAGAAAAGATACCGAGAGAAGAGGATAGAAAGACACCAAAAGTGAATGAGACAGAGAATCATGAATAAAGGAAAATGGAAAAAAACAAATGAAAAGAAAATTTTCATGTTGAGATATGCTATGATCATAATATAACTATTTCATTATCTTTGTTGTTTAAAAAATAAAGATTTAAGTCAATTTAAAAATGAACAACAAAAATGAAAAAGAAAAATTAGGCTAAATGATAAAATGTAAAATAAGAGATTTATTGAATCTCAGTACCAGTGCTAAAAATGACATCAAACTCTGAAAAAAATGTTGCAACAAGAAAGCAACATCACTAAATATAATAACAACAAGTAGTAAATGTTGTACAGAGCCTACATGAGAACAGAAATCAAACAATTTTATGCTTGAGAAACATTTCTAACAAAATATGTCACAATATCTTTTTTCTAAAGTCAAAATGATAAAATTAAGTGTAGGGTGTTTAAATTTTAATACTTCTAAACTGTTGCAATAAAAATTGTTTTCTCCTTAACTTAAATATGAACATCAGTAAACAGGATCACCAAAATACCTCCAAATCTCAAAACTTCATAACATTCTAGATGAAGTACCTGTCTAGTGAGTAAGTTGTGAAGTTTTGGATAAGATCTATTTTACAATCTTTGTAATTAATTAAAAATATAACAAATGGTAATTTGTTACAATACAAGATAAATCCATATAAAAGAAAAAGGATCTTATTTTATCTTGTAAAGTTAATATTGTTCTGCAAAAAATTCATCAAATTTTACGGAAAAATACATCTTATTTTGTTTAGTTTGATTAAATTTATGGCATCTAAACCCTTGAGTTATCTTAAGCCAAAGACTAAGTTTTATTCATTCTTTGTGGGGTATGGTTATTACATGTGTAGTTATTTGTATATTATTTCAGGTAATACTTCTGTTGGTAATTCAATATTCGATATAGTTGTATCGGTTTGGTCGTTGCTATCTAGTGAAATCATCTTTTCTGCTAAGGGTTTGCATATTCAAGTGTGCATATATCACTTGTAGGTGAGGATTTGGTCTGTGAGCTTATAACTTTTAATGAAAGCTGTTTTGTTTTTTTTTTTAATTTATGTTATTAGGATCTATTTTTTCAAATAGTTTTCTCATACTCTTTCTTTGAGTATGGGCAAGATTTTTGCATTCTATCAAAATGTGTTTTACTATATGGTGTTCCACAAGAACATTTTGGAGGTGGTTCTTGTTTTAGGATGAAAGTGTGATTGAATTTGGTATTGCCTATCCGCAGCCGAGTCAAAGTGGTCTCTTCTCTTCTGATCTAACTGGGACCTGGCTTTCTTGTTTAATATGGTTTTTATTTGGTAGATCTTGTAGATATTTTGTTTCCATAACTGCTGCCATTTTTTTTTTTTTTTTATTCAAGGTTTTAGGCTAATGTATGGTATTTTGAAGTTTTTGTCAGGTACCATTTTGAGTGCAGATTTAACTATTTCCCTGGATTCCTATTGCGCTTAGTATCCAGCAGATCTTTTTGGTGAGATTTGAGGAGTTTAGTTTGCTTTATTCAATTTTCTATATTTAATGGATAGTTAAACAAAGTAGAAATCTGAGTGGATGATGAATCTTTTGGTGTTGCTTGTCAAAACAATGTTGAATGCAAGATCTATTGCAATAGTTTTGGTGGTGAATACAAAGGCTTCTTTTGGAAAGTTTTTTCTGACAATTGTTTTGTTGAGGACTTATCCATATCCATTGTTGCCTTTGGAGCCATCTATTCAAATGTGAAAGTAGACTATTTTTCTTGGATTTTGTAGAGTTTCTTTTGATAAGTTATGAGGTGAGTGTTATTTTTGGTGAGCTTATTTAGGTTAGGATTACCACTAGATGTTTAAGAATCCAGGATGCAGAGCTTGGAGACAAAATGGTTTTATTGCCTTCCCCCACCCCTGGCTAAATAGGTGTTTGTGTTTAGGGTTGAAAATACAATCATAAATTAGATTTGGTGGTTGAGATTTTAATTTGATGTAATATTGTAGAGTTAGTTTTTCAAATCAGAATTGTAGAGGTGGTTCAGTTTTGGTGCATAGGCTCTCAATTGAAGGCTTCTAGGATGAGTCTAAATATTCCATGATGTATTGTGTTGAGTGTTTTCCAACAGGATTTTCTAATTGATCCATATATGCAGCAGCCATAGTCAATTTTTGAGTGGATTAGGGTTCTGTATAGTTTTAATAAGGTTTGTTGGTCTGCTACCAAGTCTGTATTGACTAATACACAGAGGAGTTAGAGGACTTTGCTACATTTTTGTTTTTCATATAACAAATAGAAGATGAAGATGAGTTTTGTTTTTTTTGGGGGGGGGGAGTATTACAAATTATCCCAAGAAATATTTTGGTTACTGGTATTCCTGCTCTATCTAGTTTTAGTATGGAGTTGTTACACTTTTTCTATAATTGACAAAAAATGTATACATTGATTTTGAAATTTTGAATCCATTTGTGATTGCCCACTGGTTAATTTTGTTTATGCACTGTTGTAGTTGGGGCTCTACAGATGGTCATACAGATAATCACTAATTCTAGGGTTCAGGCACTCAGTGACATTCTTGATCTTAAGGTTGAAAAAAGTCAACGACAGTATACTCACTCGAGAGACTCCCTCTTCTTAATTCTGAAAGTCAGACAAGGTTGATCTGATTCAGACTTTAAATTTCTTGTTTGAAACAAAGTTCTTTATGAAGTTGGGTAATTTACCTTTTACTCCTAGGTTGTGTAGGTCCTTCATTATACTTCCAAGTGTTTTCATATACTATCTCTAGGTCAAAAAATATTGCAATGAGGTGTTTCTTATGAAGGTTTCTAGTGTGACCACAGGATCCATTGGAGATCTTTGACTTCTGAAGCTGGATTGGGAGTTGGTAATAAGGTTGTTAGATTGAATAAATCATACCAAACTTTTGTTGACCACATGCTCCATAGTCTCACAAAGGCAGGTCATTAGTGCAATTGGACAGTTATTACACAAATTGGAGCTATTTTTCCCTGGTTTAGTTATGGGGATTATGGTTGATTTTCCATGACTCTGGGAATTTATTACTTATCCAGATATCATTAATAGGGATTAGAAGATAGTCTATGGTTTTTTTTTGGCAGTTGTTTAAAGAATTTGTAATGGATTTCATCTGAGCTGAGCCTCATGTGGTGGGATTTTTGGATGGTTTTTTGCCAACTTTCTAAGTTGCTTCTTTGATGATTTTGCATGCTGCTGATCTGAGTAATTTGAAGGAATTTAAATTGGTGGTTGTGGGTTCATTATTAAATTTGTGAAGGACAGCTTGCAAATAGCAGATTACAGTTTTGCAATCATTATTAAACCACAGTGTGTTACATCTGTTTGAGGGTAAGGTTTTTGGTACAGTTTCTTTTGTTATTGAGATTAGAGTTTCAGGGAAGTGATTTGTTAGATTTTTATTGTTTGGGTCTTGTATTAGTTTTTGGTAGCACTGAATTTTAAATTCTTTCAAGTTTGCTATGTTTTCCAATAGAAAAGTTTACTGTCATCAGACTTGTAAGGATGTGGAGGAAATGGTCACTGCCACAAAAATCATTGCATATAGTCCATGTGGCTTGAGGGATCATATAAGGTTATGCCTACAGCAGAGTAACAGCTTATAAATGAGGTGAGACAGGTTTGTAATTTATTGTTTAGGATACATAAGCTGTTATATTTTCTTTGCCTTTTTGGTTGATTTTCTGGCAACTCCATATAATGCTGCAACTAAGGTCACCTAGTTATATGTGGGGTTCTATTAATTAGTTTAGTTTTGTTTAATCTAAGGAGTCATGTGGTGGAATGTAAATTAAGCAGATGTTTCTTGGTTTGTGTAGTTCTGCTTTGATAGCAATCACTTAAAGTTCAATATGAATGTTGATTTGGTGTTGGGATATGTCTTTCCTAATCAGGATCAAGATACCTTCAGAGATTCTGTGTCCATCTTTGTATATGCAACTGCATTGTTTATAATTTCTGATGTTCAGTTTGATGAGGGTTGCATTTTGCATTTTGGTTGTACTGATTTTGTTTTCAATGGTGGATTTTCTTTGATTTGATTTTTGTGGGATTAAGCTCTTCCATCTTCATTATTACTATTCATTTTTTATTTGGATTGATGTTGAGGAATCTATGATTAACTTGATGAGCAATATTTTTAGAGTAGTGGTATGAATATTTGTTGTGGGTTCTTTTGGTTTGATTTCAGCAGAGTATAATCTTTTAAACTGTTCTTAGAATTTGAGCCAGTTATTTGAACCTACTGACACTCTGTATTTGTCATCTGCTAGATTTCTGTTGCTGCTGATTTGACTTGCCAACTTGCTACATTGGTCTAATTCATATAGAATTCCACTATTTTCTTGCTTTTTCTAGAAATGTTTTTTTTTGTATTTTAATCCCATGATTTCTCTTTATTTTTTCTATATATTACAACTACTTAAAAAATACTGGGTGATTCTCTTGGCAGTTTGAATATTTGGTTTGTTGGGAAAATTTTCCTCTATCTGATCTGAGTCTTTTTGGCCACACCTTCAACATGTTGGACATCCTCTGTGACTTTCTTTGTGCCATCATATTGACATTTAAAACACTGTAAGGGTGCAGAGATATAGTGTTATACAAATAATCAGTTCTATTTCAAACAATTCAGTTTAGTATGAGTACAGAGTTTAATTATCAAAAACATTTCTATTTCAAGCTATTCAGTTTAGTTAAACAGTTCTAATTAAGCTAATTCAGTTTAGTATAAGTATAGATTGTTTACACACAGTTAAATGTCAAAACAGTTTTATATTAAACAATTCAGTTTAGCATAAGTACAGTTTCAATGTCAAAAACAGTTCCATTTCATACAATTCAGTTTAGCAAAAGTATGCAATTTAAATGTAAGTACTCAGTTTAATTGTCAAAAACATTTCTATTTCAAGCTATTCAGTTTCGTCAAACAGTTCTAAATCAAACAATTCAGTTTAGCATAAGTATGCAGTTTAGTTCTATTTAACCCATAGATAGTGCCCTATCAGGTGCTACCATGCCGGGCCTGAGTGGACCTGGGAGCAATGGCAATGAAGGGGTGCTCCACATTCCCCCAAGACCTAGCATCACTGGAACCTCACCATCAGATTGTTTAATGTCATATTCTGGACACTCATTAGCGAGGAGTGGGGTCTTACCCTCTCTGCAGAGGTGCAGTTGGTGTATTCTACAGTCCTAGTTGACTGAGTTAATGGCAAAAGTTTTATTTCAGATAATTCAGTTTAGCATAAGTAGACAGTTTAGGTATCAAAACAGTTCTATTTCAAGCAATTCAGTTTAGCATAAATACGCAATTTAAATGCAAAAAATTCTAAACCCAAGAAACCACAGTTTAGTTCTATTCAACCCATAGATAGGGGCTTTATCAAGTGTTACCATTCAGGGCCAGAGTGGACCTAGGAGCAATGGTTATGAAGGGGTACTTCAAATTCCCCAAAGCCCAAGCATTACTGGAACCTTGCCATTAGATTGTTTAGTGTCATATCTAGGACACTCATTGCAGGGAGGGGAGTCTTACCCCTCTGCAGAGAAGCAGTCGGTGTATTCTCTAGCCCTAGCCGACTGGGCTATTTTCAAAGTTGTATCCAATTTTTATTTTGGGGGGAATTACAGCTTTATTAAAAGTCAAAATGTATGTGGTTGGATTAAGAACTTTTTATAACTCCCCCAGGGACAATACCATGTTTAAGATGACTGGTTATGGAACAAAGAAAAAACATTAATTCAAAAGAGATACAAGTAATTTCAACTTGAATATAAATGGTTCATAGGTTTTGTTTCACATTGCCGCCTGAAACTTCCCAAAGAGAAGCTTTGATCTTCACCCATTCAAGTCAATTGACCCTTAATATAGACCCACTCAGAAAGATGATCTAAGCTTTATATAGTCACAGACCAGCACTGAGGCTCTTCACTATAGTGAATTGGCTCAGATATGCATTTGATACTCAAGAGCCAGTAAAACAATTCAATATTGCAGGAGTAATAGATGTGACTAAAACAAATTTCCTCTTTTCTATTGATTAACTCTGTCTACTGGTTCTATTTAAGAGATCAGATAAAAATATCCAAAAAATAAGTTAGTAATAATTCATTTTAATCTTAGCAGTATTGGTTAACCTTACGGGGAATAAAATCAAAATAAATACCAATTAAGACTATCATCACAAAGAAAGCTAGGCCAAAAATGTTCATCATAGGTAATTCCAAGACCTTTAATTTTAAGAAGAAAATTTTCATTAATTTCATATTTGTCTGGATGCTGATCTTTAAGCAACAACACATTTGCTGGCCTCAGAGATGCAAATTTACTGAGCCCTACAGTAATGTCAGGGTAAGACTGTTTAAACAGCTCATAAACTTCCTTTAAAAACATGATTAAATAATATTTCCTGCATTTTGATTTGATCCCATTTTCCAAAACTATCATTTCATCATGCATTCCAGGCACTGAGTTTATACATTGTTTAAAAATGTTTAAAATATCCTTCAGGTCCGAATGTAATGCACGTGACGCTAGAAACAAGACTATTATTAAAAAATGGTCATAGGTATGGGTTTTTTTTATGTATTACATGAAAGAATAATGTCTTAAGACTACACAAGCCAAATAGAAAAAAGAGTAAAGTATTATAAGGACGATTTTAAATAAATTTTATCGCTGAAAACCCTTCTGAACTGTAACACATGTGACATGGAATGGGTCACAACCAAGATGAAGACACTCATCATCATCATCATATCGCGCTGGTAGCACGGATATCCCTGACCCTCTCTCGCCACTCCTCCCTATCGTTCATCGCCCTAGGTAGGTCTTCAGGACAACATCCCGTATCCTCACATAGCTGCTGAATGTACGTTCGAGCTGGTCGTCCTGCTTTTGCGCGGCCATGTGTGGGGATCCATAAGAGTACATCTCTTATGAGTTCATCTCTGCTTCTCCAGCAGTGTCCTGCATGTCTGGCTCGTCTAACTTGAATAGTTTTCGTGATAGGGGGCAGGTGGCCGTACAGTTGGTGTCTTGTGGGGTGTTGCTGCCAGGACTTGTTCAGGATTGCACGCAGCATTCTTGTGTAATAGCCATCTAGCTTCTTCTCCAGCCGTTTTGTTAGCGTCCATGTAGTGCAGCCATATAGCAGTATCGATGTGACCGCTGCCTGGAAGAAACTGCGTTTCATTTTATCAGTTAGGTCTGATTTCCATATAATCGATAGCCTATTGATAGCTGTCCATGCTTTCGCTAACCTCGTTTCGATGTCCTTTTCGGTTGATTCGATGCTGCTTCCTAGGTACGTGAATTTGTCTACTAGTTTAAGAGGGGTTCCTTCTAGAGTGGAGATGTCCCCCGTTTGGTTATAGCACATATATTCCATTTTGTGTGCATTAACATAGAGGCCTATGCTTGCTGCTGCTCGTTCCAAACTATGCAGAAGTGTTTCGGCTTGGTCAGGTGTATTTGCCAGTATCGCTATGTCATCGGCGTAGTCGGTAATTGTTGTTGCGGGGTATCTTCTGCTTCTTTTCTTCGTCAGTTCGAAGCCATTCTCTTTGATTTTGTCAATCGATGTTCTAAGTACGTAGTCTAGACAAAAGATAAAGAGGTACGGGGCCAGCGTGTCCCCTTGTAGTACTCCTGCTACAATGTCAAAGTATTCTGTGTCTTCATCTGGTGATCGTACTTTTACTTTAGTGTTTCTATAGAGAATCGTTATTGCTGCTACGGTTTCTTTAGGTATGCCGTACGCTAGTAGGATTTGTTCCATCTTTCCTCTGTGAATGGAGTCAAAAGCCTTGGTAAAGTCGACAAATATTAATGTCGCTTGTAGGTTTTTTGCCCGTACACCTTCAAGGATTCTGCGGATGGTTAATATTTGTGAGGTCGTGAATCTATTTCTTCGGAAGCCATTTTGGTTTTTTCTAAGTATGTTGTCGATTTCGGGTTCTATTCGGTTTCGTAGTAGGGCATTGTAGATTTTGGCAGCTATGGATGTAAGTGTTATGCCTCGGTAGTTTTTGGCTAATCCGAGGTCCCCCTTTTTAGGGAAGGGGACTATGCATCCCTTCATCCATCTATCTATCGGATTTTGATTGTATACTGCGTTGCAGTGTCGGAGCAGTATGTCGTCGAATTGTCTGGTCTTCCATACTTCCGGGGGAATTTCGTCCAGCCCTGCAGCTTTCCTATTTTTAATTTTTCTGAGAACCGAGTCAAGTTCTTCTTGTGTGAACGGTCCTAGTTTAATGTCTAATTGTTTGCTAATTATTCTGGTGATTGGTTCATGCGTTATTTTTGGTGGGTTTCCAAGTAAGTTTTCGAAGTGCTGTTTCCACAGTTTTATTCTTTCTTGTTGGTTTGCTGCTTTCAATTTGGCTTTGGCTGTGTTCTTTCTTCTACTCACTTCATTTATTGTTTGCCAGGCTATCCTAGATTGTCTATCTTCCACCGAGTCTCTAATCTTATCTATCTGATTTTGAATGTATTCTGTCTGTTCCTTTATATATATGCCTGCTAATTGATATTGTGCCGTTTTTAGTTTTAAGGCATTTGTGTTTGTTGGGTTTTTTCAATAGTTTTTGGAGGCTGTTTTCACTAGTGCACGTTTTTCTCTCACCGCTAATGTTTCCCAAGGGACTCTATATTTAGTTTTGAGTTTTGTTGGAGTGAATTTTGCTGCTGCCTCCAGGTGTGCATTGACGAAATTTTCATATTCGTCGTTTGGTGTACTTTATTCCGTCTTTTCTTGTAGTTTCTTAATTCTAATACGTATTTATCTCTTATATCTCTGTTGTTCAATAGGGCCCAGTCATAGTGTTTGGTGGTCACTGTTCGTTTGGCGTTTTTTCGTAGGCTTAACCGTATTTTCGCCGTGACTATTCGGTGATCGGTGGACACACCCTCAAAAGAGGAGTATGCCTCGCAATTCATTGCACTATTTTTCCATTTCTTGTTTATAAGCACGTAGTCTATCTGAGCTTTAGTATTGTTTGCGTACGTGTATGTCCATAGTTTTCCCTCCCTTTTTTGGTAGTTTGTATTGAGGCATGCTAATCTATTTTCTATCATGAAATCTGTTAGATGTTGCCCATTCCTATTTGACGTGTTGTGGAGGCTGTATTTGTTGTTTCCGTTTTTCCCGATTTGGGCATTCATTTCTCCGCCAATGACTAACATGTTGTGTTTCGGGATGCTACGCACTAATGAGGATAACTCATCGTAGAAGGTGACTAGTTCAGTTTCTTCACTAACATTGGTGGGGCTGTAGCATGAGATGATTGTTGCTCTGGGGTTGCCGTTAAATGTAGCTGCCATCATTCTAGGTTGTATTTTCTCAACGCTATTTATCATTTTTAATGCTCTTGGTCCTATAAGTAATCCTACCCCTCCTACTGCAGCGTTGACAGAGTTTTTCCATGCGGATACAGTGGCGAGTGACCAGCCATTGCCAGTTTCGTGATATTTGATATCTTCGGTGTGCGTGTATCTGTGTTCTTGTATGCATATTATGTCAATCTTATGTTCTTCGGCCGATACGATTAGCTCTGGTAGTTGTCCTATTCTATTTAAGGTTCTTACGTTAAATGTCGCTATTTGTAGTGTTTGCTTGCATTTTAGTAGTTTTGATTGTTTGAGCTCTGTAGCTAATTTTTCGAACACTGAGGCCAGGGCTCTAAACTCAGCAGGACGCGCCCCTTTTTTACCCGCGCGAAGAGCGATGCGGTTTGTGTATGTGGTTTGAGTGTGGGTCATGGTTATCTTTCGATGGCTGTTTTATTCTCTTCTATAGAAGCCACTCTTACAGAGGAGCAGCAGTAGTTCCCCGATCAAACTAACGATCCTGAGCGTAAAGTCGTCAAACTCACGTCCAGGACCCGTTTAAGTATTGAGTTTGGTCGCCCATGGGTTTATTCAAATACCTTTACGTACATCATGCTGCTTCCCATGTGCACGTATATAAAATAAAATAAAAAAAATAAAAAATAAAAAAGGGGGGGGGAATTTGATTGAAATTTTTTTTTTATAAGTTTTAACTTAGTTAAAGTCCAAGATCAAGGTACTTTCGAATGACTTTCACTGGTACTGAATTTTTTTTTTTTTTTTTTTCTATACTACCGTTGGGAACCTAGAAGGCTTCAGGAATTATAGAGCTTTTACAATTGCTTTTTTTTTTCCCCTGGCGTTTTAGGCTTTTACTTTTTCTTCTAAACTACTGTTAGGGCTTTCTTTAACAATTTCTGAATTATATTATAGAAGAGATTCAAAAACATTCTGCCGTGTTCGCTGACATTAGGACAGAGAGAGTCTTTAAAATCAATTTGGGTTTACAGTTGAGTAAGCGTGTCTTTACATTTAAAACGCATAGTTTAAGCATTATTTTACAAACAAAATACAGCAGAACATTTTGTAAAAATTCAGCATTTTAAATTAATAGGACTTAAAGACATACTGACCAATATTGATACATTTCTTCCTCTGTTGGCTCGTGTGTTCAAATGTTTCTTCTTCATTTAACGTTTACTTACTACTGAATTTTAGGGACGGTCTGTTATATTCGGGGGGGGGAGTAATTTCATTTTTTTTTTCTTTTCTTTTCTCTTGTGGGGTGGGGCTGGGATGGCATTAGGTGTTTTAGGCTTTTACTTTTTCTTCTAAACTACTGTTAGGGCTTTCTTTAACAATTTTTAAATTATATTATAGAAGAGATTCAAAAACATTCTGCCGTGTTCGCTGACATTAGGACAGAGAGAGTCTTTAAAATCAATTTGGGTTTACAGTAGAGTAAGCGTGTCTTTACATTTAAAACTCATAGTTTAAGCATTATTTTACAAACAAAGAGATATAAGAGTGAAAATGAAGAAAGGAAAGAAGAAATTTAAGAAGATTTGGAAAATGGTGAGGGGAGAGAGAGAGAGAGAAAATGAAAAATTGAAAGGAAAGAAGAATAAGAGAACAAAAGAAAGAGTAAGAAAGAAATTAAAAAAAAGAACAATTTTCTTTAATGAGAAATGATAAGAATAAGAAAAAAACAATAATGCAAAGAAAGAAAGAAAAACAAAAGAACAATAAGTAAAGAATAAAGATCATAAAAGATCCCCAAAATATTCTATAGATTCCAGCTGGCACCTTGCTAAGATTCCTTCCCACCATAATTTCTTACTGCTAGTCCTTTCACCCACATAACTAACAAATCATCCACACTCATCCCAGGTATCCATTCACTTTCTGTCTTTCCAACAAAAGGAATGAAGAATCTAAAGAGTTTACTGTTGGTATGACCCAGAGGCAAAAGTAAATGTCTTGGTGAAGATCTCTCCATTCAACCCTCTCACTTTTTGGGTGGTAAAGAAAAGCTTCAAGAGGGACCAAGACAATCAGCCGTATTCAAGTGCCTAGGCTCTATTCATCACTTCTCTTGTCTCCAAGTGTGTGTCCTTAGTTACAATAACCACTGCCATGCTGCACAAAGGCAGATAATGGTTTAAACATTACATATCTATGTATATCAGATACCAAAGATTGTATAGTCCCTTTCTTTATATCTAAATACATTATTCATTTCAGAGTAGATCTACCTTCAAGTGTATTTGATGATCTGATGTATATGTACAAGTTGATAACTATCTCCACACACAAATATATATATATATATATATATATATATATATATATATATATATATATGCACAAAGAGGAAAGTCTGAGCTTACTATAGACTGAGACATGTACTTTTACAAACCTAGTGTTTTAAAATAAGAATAAGGCTCATTTAATTTTATTTGTTTGAAAATCTTAATTTCTGATCTTATGAAAGAGTTAATCAAGAATATGAACACTTTTTGTTTTTTTATTTTAGAAGTTTACCAGTCAAAACCTGTAAGCAATATTTAAGTAATTTTGCCATTATATTCTGTACTTATGAAATACTTTTTAAAAAAAAATTTATATTCCTATATATTTCTTGGTTTATATTCAATACTTCCAGGATATTAAACTAAAAAGGCTTGAACCCTTGCTATAAATGAAACAATAATATATTTGGTTTACTTAAATATATAATTTAATAACTTATATTTAACAATTTAAGACAAATACATCAGGGATTTATTTTTCAAATTTAAAACAGAAAAATCTATTTCTAAAAGGCCATTAGAATATAACATATTCATCACTGAATATTCATGTAATTTTATTTATCAAGTTTAACATTAAATACATTTTTATTTCTGTTACATTATCAGAGGTCCACTATATAAAGATGAGCAATTCTGGGGAAATGATATAGAAAAAGATCATGCACTAGATATAGTTACAAGTGCTCATCTTGTCTAAAAAAACACAAGAGCTATACAGCCAACAAAGTAGTCATCAGATGATGACTCTGGGGATCATATATATATATATATATATATATATATATATATATTTGTTTGTGTGCTTGTTACTTATAGACCCCAAGGCTAACAGGTTAATATCGATGAAACTTGGCATGTGAACTCTCATGACTTCATACTTAAAACTAATCAGGAACTTCTAATATATCCAGAAAGCAAATAAAATCATATCCATAAGAATGCCCCCATGTGATGGTACTTAGAACTTTAGGGAGAAAAATTAATCAGAAACAACTCATTCTACCTACAGACTCTGTGAATAGATGAAACTTTGCATGTGAAGTCCATTGACTCTAGGGTGTGATTGAAAGGTATCTGGGTTGGGACATAAAGAGGGAACCACAGTGGATACTCCTCCCATTCCTGGAGTATTTTAATTAAAAAATTGATCCAGAAAGTCTAATTTGTCAAGAAAGTAAAATTTGCCTTCTGCATGATAAGTACCACTTATGGCATAAAAGGACTTGGACTTTTGGGAAGAAATTTAAGATAGTATTCTCCATAAAGAAAGCAAATAGAATACATTATAGTTTGATAAAATGTGCTTTAGTATATTATTTCATCCTGGGCAATATTGGATTCTTCTGCAAGCATATCACACACACACACACACACACACACACACACACACTTTGCATATCTATGTATAGATTAATGGAAATTACTGTGATTCATTCAAGTTTATATTATTATGTATAGCAATTCTGATCTTCATAAACGATATTTTTTTCTATGGCAATATCCTATAGCATCTTTCTGAAACTATATTTAATTCAAGTTTAGTCGCACATTTATTGAAACTGGCAATAGAATATAGTCTAATGACTCCTTCGAGTAGTATAATGGTTTGTAAGTTAGTCCCACAGATCAATTAGAATTGAGTAGTGAGTTCAACTCACACTAAGTGTCAAATACTTAGTACAAATATTAGCTGTACTTTTTACAAGAAGAGGCATCTCATACAGTGTAATGGTTTTCTTTGGTTTGGTTTTATGGCATATCAACCATTTTCGGTTATTTAATGCCAAATCCTCTTTATACATATATATTAAATATATTTATGATTTGTAAACACATTTTGTTGATAACATTCTTAAAAGAGCCTAAGCTCTTTTTTGCATCCAGTTAAATTGTTTCAAGTATTGCTATATAACAGTTTGTTAAATTTGATCCATAGATAGAACCTTATCAGGTGCAACCACTCCAGGTCAGAGTGGACCTGGGAGCAATGGCAATGAAGGGCTACTCCACATTCCCTAAATCTCTGAGGCTGGAGGTTCACCATCGGATAACTAAAAGTCATATCCAGGATACTTGCTGTGGAAGTCTTACCCCTCAGCAGAGATGCAGTTGGTGCATTCTACAACCCAAGCCAACTGGGCTATGAGGCATAATAGTGTAAGCTAGGATAGCTGATCATTGTTAGTGAGTTTGATTCTCACTGCGCACTATGATCTTTTGACAAACTAAGTTAAACTTGATAAATGACTACATAGTATAATCTTTACAAAATTTAGAACTACACTTAATAAAACCATACTAATCTTGGGTAATTAACAGTAGAGGGATCAATTGTGTTGTGCCTAACTTGAAAAGTCTGGTTTTCCTTTTGAATGGGCCTAAATATGTGATCATCATTGACTAACTAAGAAAATACATACTTGATAAAAGTTCAGGAAATTTGAACAATAAACTCAAATTGAATAAAGTACTAGCTTTTGTCACTACCTTGTAAAGCCAATGTAAAAAGAGACTTAAGAGTCTACTTCAAAAGAGACAGTGAAAACTAGGTGTTAAAATAAGTAATTTTCAAAAAGCAAATCACTCAACATTCTATTTGAGAAGATAGGTTGTATCTAAAGTATTTTTGTTTCTGTTTTTATAAAACATAGTCAAAAGTTTATTTGATGTACACATAAAAAAATGACTCCACAATACTATTAATATTGGTAAGTTGCTTGGTTTTATGGCATGTGAACCTTTACTGAGTTATCTAATGCTAAAGCTTTTTTACAAGCAATTTTATGTATTTTTACTAACTTACATTCTAATATATTTTGGCATTCTCCTCTATCGTTTAGTCATTAATGGATTTAAATAAAATTTGGGTAGGTCTACAACAATAGTCATTTCGTTATTTTTTGGGTTTGTTTTGTTTTGTTTTTTTTTTTTGGGGGGGGGGTTTGTGGCATTGGGGACTTTCTTTACTTGGGCTGTTTTTTGTTTTTTCTAAACAACTATGGGGGGTTCTGTGGGGATTCTAAGCTTTTAGATAAGATAACCATGTACCGAGTATGCTAGCACATTTGACCAGGGTCATATATTAAATTTGGATTTACGCTAAAATTGTCTTTACATTTAAAACACACTGTACAAGCGGCATTTTACAAAGAAAACAGCATACAATTTCGTAAAAATTTTTTGGCACTAAAGTGCCAAAAAAATTATTAGGACTAAAAGACACTATACTGACCAGTTTTGGACTCTTGGCTTCTGGTGGCACATAGTTCTTCATTGCTGGCCTTAATACTATTTGTCGATTTTACCAAGGACTTTGATTCCATTCACAGAGGGAAGATGGAACAAATCCTACTAGCATACGGTGTACCAAAAGAGACCGTGGCAGCAATAACAATTCTCTATAGAAACACCAAAGTGAAAGTACGCTCAGCTAATGGAGAGATAGAATACTTCGACATTGTAGCAGGAGTACTGCAAAGGGACACGGTAGCTTCTTTATCATCTGTCTAGACTATGTACTGAGAACATCGATTGATAAAATCAAAGAAAACGGCTTCGAGCTGACAAAGAAAAGAAGCAGAAGGTACATCGCAAAAACAATTACCAACGCCGACTACGCCGATGACATAGTGATTCTGGCAAATACACCCAACCAAACCGAAACACTACTGCATAGTTTGGAACAAGCCACCACCAGCATTGGCCTCCATGTCAATGTACACAAAACTGAATACATGTGCTTTAATCAAACAGGCGACATTTCCACAATAGACGGAAGCTCTCTGAAACAGGTAGACAAGTTCACCTACCTAGGAAGCAGTGTCTCATCAACCGAAAAAGACATCGACACGTGGCTAACAAAAGCATGGATAGCTATCGATAAGCTATCGATCATATGGAAGTCAGACCTGACCAATAAAATGAAACGCAGTTTTTTTCCAAGTAGTGGTCGTATCGATACTGCTATATGGATGCACTACTTGGATGCTAACAAAACGGCTGGAGAAAAAGCTAGACAGCAATTACACAAGGATGCTGCGAGCAATATTGAACAAGTCCTGGAGGCAACACCCCACAAAGCACCAACTATACGGCCATCTACCTCTTATCATGAAAACTATCCAAGTTAGATGAACCAGACATGCAGGACACTGCTGGAGAAGCAGGGACGAGCTCATAAGGTATATACTCCTATGGACCCCCACGGGTGGAGATTTATCCATGGAAATCCCAAAAGGGGACAACCATCAGTTGTCAATAAAAAGGTTTTAAAACAGAGACTGGAGCAGAATGAAACAATGAGCACTCAAAAAAACTTTCAAATCTAATATCATGGGAAGATATCAAATGCAGAGCATTCCATAAACTACAAAGAATACACTTAATCAAGAGATTTTTCATGTATTTAAAAAAAAGTGAGGAGTGCTGTTTGTGTGCTTGTAATTAAGAATAAGTGAGAAGGCTGTTTTTTGTGTACTTGTCTAAATAAGCAAAATGTGTGTATGTAAACTTGGAAAAAGTAGAAGTGTACTGTTAATATATCAGTAATTATGTCACAAAAGAAAAAAAAGGTGTTTATGAATACAGATGAGAGAGCTTATGCATATGCAATGCAGACCAAAACCATTTATCCCTAAATGTAGAAAAAAAAACTGCTTTCTTTAAAAAAGAAAAGAGTGTGTGAACAGTTAATCACTTATGTCCATCTATGCTTTTAAATCTATTTGTGTAAATACCTAAAAAGGTATTAGAATTCTGCAAAGAAATATTATAGATCATTGGCCTAGGGGTTAGAGTGTTCGCCAATGGCCCGGGAGACCTGGGTTCAATCCCAGGTCGAGTCATACCAAAGACTCAAAAAATGGTACTTGATGCCTCCTTGCTTAACACTCAGCATTATAAGGTACGGATCAAGGGTAAAGTAGAGCAATCCAGGGAAGGAGTAGCGCCCTCCCCTACAACTTCGTGTAGTAGCTATCGAAAAGGGAGCCTTCGGGTTACCCTCGACTATGGTCGCCAACTTTACTTTTTTTTTACTTTACCTCTATGTAGTAGAGCAACAGTAGGTATGAGTGTTTCCGTGTATTACATTGTTCACTTACATTTGAGACTTTTTCAATTCACCACTGCTAGGCCAGTGATGTCATTAATGAAATCTAACTAAAGTTGCAATTAGCATCTGAAGAGAAGCAGTAATGGTAAAGACAGAACCAAGATGGCAGTCACTTACCAATGTCTACTTCTAACTGGACAATTTAGATTATATGAGATTAGATGAAGTTGAAAAGGAAAGTAAGGAATGTAGATAGGCAACGACTAATGAGACTAAAAAATACAAGGAAAGATAAGAGTGGCAGTGTTGATTGAATGGATGAGACTAAATCTAGAAAAGAGAATGTCAAGATATACTGATAGGAAAGAGAATCAAATGATTAGCTAAAAAGTAAATAAGAGAAAAAAGAAAGAGAATGTAAAGATGAAGAGAGAAAAAGAACAGAATATGGACTGCATAAAAAGGAAAGAATAAAATGTATGTATACAATAAGATAAACAAACAAAAAAAAATGAAACAAAAAAAAATGAAACAAAAATAACTTAAACAAATATGGTCCACAATTTACCTGATACAGCATATATTTATAAAAATAGCCCACTTCTCTCATCACATGATTTTGGGTAGTTTTTTTTTTTAAATAAAAGAATTGAAACTATTCTGTTCATTTAATTTTCCATATTATCTGACATATATATGTCGACAACGAAATTATTCATTCATCCATAAATATTGAATATTTTGACCCATTTCTTGGAATTTAATACTCATACGATGCCAGACTTTTTAAAGAATATAAAACTCAATTTTGAGAAGGATAGGTTAAATTTCTTAAATATGAGAATATACAAGAGGAAAAGACAAAATTATTCATACAGCATCAAAAATTGAACAATTTTTGTAATATTAATAGTCAATAGCATGGCCTCTTCTAAATAACTTGCTGTAACTGTTTTCTAAAGTTTTTGATGAGATTTGAACAAGTCTTTTCTGGGATTTTCTTCCGTTCTTCAGTGGTTACATGTTCCAATTCCTGAAGGTTTTTTGGTAACCTACAATTTATTCGAACTTTCAACTTTCAATAGGATTCAAGTCAGGATATTGAAGGCTATAGCAGAACTAATCTTTTTTCTGAAACCACACAGTCACTGATTTAGACATATGTTTGGGATATCATTTTGCTGGAAAATAAATTGCCAACCTCGATCAAGATTTTGCATTGATAATTGTAGATTTTCATCCAGAATTTTTAAATAGTCTCCAAGTTCATTATTCCTCTTATTGCAAATAATTTGTCTAGTCCTCCTTGAGCTAAAACAACCCTGAAACATCAAGCCACCTCCATGTTTTAACGTTGGCACTGTGTTTTTGTGAGAAAGCCTCATCTTTCTTGCGTCAAATCTTCTATACATCAATTATGTCCAAAAAGCTCAATTTTTGTTTCATCACTCCATAGTACTTGTTCCCAAATGCAAATTTCATTGTGTCAGTACATTTTAGCAAAATTAAACCAAGCAACAATGTGACATGGTTTGTGAAGAGGGATTCATTGTGATCAGTTTCCATATAACCCATTTCTCTTTAAGTAACATTGTATTCTATGAGTACTTTTGCTGATATCCATCAGATCCAAACTTTTGGCAATGTCTTTCAAAACAACACGTTTATATTAACCTCACAACAGTTTTCATGCAGTTCTCAGTGGTAATTTGGCTTTTCTTCCATGCCCAGGCAAATTGTCTGTCATGCCAAAATGTTTGAACTTCTTTATAACGGACCATACCATAGATCTAAAGATAGCTAACCGGTTTGAAATAGTGCTGTAACTATTTCACAACTTATAGAAGTTAATAATTCTCTGTCTCAGGTTAATGCTAAGCTCCTTTGTCTTCCTCATCATGATGTTAAGGTAGGAATAACAATGGTGACAATATGCATCATGTGATGTTCTTTGCTGGAATTATAATAAATATTCTACAGAATAGTCAAGAAAGTTTTACTGATAAAATGATTATGTAAATTACTTATACAAATCAATCACTTTGAAATTATATTTTCTCCTGTATGAATAATTCTGTCTTTTCCGATTTTGTCAAATTTGTTGTATTTAACCTATTGTTCTGAAAATTGAATTTTACATGCATGTGCGAAAAACCATAGAAAAAGTTCCTTTTAATAATTTTAATCAATGGTTTTTCTTGTCTTTTTAATCACTAACTCTATTTTCTTTTTTTACAAGAGGTTTTGGCAGAGGTTCATCATTATGTACTTTATACAATGCAATATCATAAAACCTCCTGGATTACTGATACCTAAGTGAAAATTTCAAAAATCTCCAAGAAAATGACAAAGTATACTCCAACTTATAAACAAATTTTATGTTTGTAAAATCTACAAACTCGTATTGGTTAATAAAACTTCTATAAATTTCAATATCTTTAGAAATCTAAGATGATATTCCAAAGGTATAACAAATGAAAACAGCAAGCAAAAGAACTAATGTGTTCAAATTTTTTTTTTAACCTATTCACTCAGACAACCAATTTTCTACCCTTCAGAGTATAGTATCTCTGTACTTACATCAGCCATATTCTCATCTTTGGGTAGGAAATAGCTATAACTCTACTATCATCACTATAATGCTAATTTATGGTTCAAAACACTAGAATCAAATTTTTTTAAAAATTAGAGTAATAATATATCTAATTAATCAAGAGGCAAATATAAGGGATGATCAAAAAGCATCCAAATTAAATTTTTTTTTTATATCTAAAATTTCAAATGAAGATGTTTACACAGCTGAACAACTAGAATAGATTAGTAATTGCCAATATTTAAATTTCCAATCTGCAGTCTCAATTTGAACAAAATATTTTTGGAAAAACACAAAATTGTGTAAGTGCAGCATTCTCCCTATTCACAAGAATCCCTAGCTTTATATGATTTTTTTCTTTTTCCTAAAGTGAAAATTTGTCTTAAAAGGTAAAATTTGAGGATGCGGAAGACATTAAAAAATATATAACTGCAGTTTCATGTCATATTAAAAAAAAAGTTTCAGAGGTGAAATGAAAAATTCCAATGAAAAATTCACTGGAATAAATGAGTTGAAGAAAATTAATGTTTAGTCATTGTTCATTTCTGTCTTGGTAAATACAGCTTCAAGCTTAATACTTTTTCAAATCACCTCACATATAAATACACAATACATCACTAAGTTAAATCGCCATGTACTGTTTGATACATAAGTACTGTCTGACACACATGTTTACAAGTATGCTGAAAATAAACTTTTTTGAAGAGGAAACAATTCTTGCAGTTCATATTAAGATATACAGTGACAAGTAATATATCATGATATTACTTTAGTTAGCCTTAACTCAAAATTCACATAATTGCTAATCTTTGAATACCACTCAGAACATGAAGAAAGCACAATAATTCTTAATTTTAAAATTTTTAGTTTATAGCTATTTCAGTAAAATACTTTTTCCTATTTTTATATCCATTAACCCATTCACCATAACAAAAAGTAAGCCAAGGGATTCCATAAATCTGGAGCAGCACCAAAGGGGAGGATCAGAATAGTCTGATACTTTCATGTTACTAGTTGCAGTGATTGGACAATTTAGAACCTTACCCATGTTAAACTGATCATATGTCACATAACTATCTCTCCAGGGTGGGAGTATTAAGTATCTTTAATCTACAACTCCATTTAATTTTAGGTAGAAATTACATCATGCTATTGTGCTTTTGAACAAGAATGAACTATTTGCGGTCATGTAATGACAAAGAAAATCCATTTACAACAAGGACAAAATAATTGGTTCCAAAAAACAAGATTAAAAAAATTAACATTGTAAAACATCAGAGATTATTAGGAAGAATCAATGACTTTGTAGCCACTACCACCACTTTTCCAGACTCTACAAGCAAGTGCCAGAAGAATTATCACCAACTCATTATTACATCACTTGTCTTCCAATTCCATTTGAAATTGCAGAAAGTTAGTTTTGGCATTTACAAACAACAATCATTTTTTCTTTCTTTTTTTGAATACGACATTAACTGAAGACAACAATGCACGCAAGAGTCTCAGAAATGTCAGAAAGAAACTAATATGCCAGGCTTTATGAACAAGAGTCCTTCACAGAATACAAGTGTGGCTGCAGCTATTATTTGGTGGCAATTTTACAAGGACAATGGAAGATAGTGGATAATAAAAGAATACAATGGTTTCCATGATGTGCATCTGTACATACAGAAAAGCTTGAAAGTAAAGGCATATGAAAAGAAATAATTTCACTGATTCTAATATGAAGGAACAAAAATTCATAATAATGATAATTATTAAGAAAAATAAATATTCATAACCTTTACCAATGTCTGATTCACAAGCTCAGCAAAATTTAGAAGAGAAGATAACAGCTATGGGAAAAACATGAAAAACAGAAATGGGAAGAGGCAATAATACAAGGATTAAAAACAAGAGGAGATGCAAATGTACAAAGGTTTTTAAAAAAATGGGGGGCAATATGTAAGGATTAAGAACAGGAGGATGGGAAAATGTACAAAGGAGGGAAAAAAGGAAGAGGAGGAGGAAATTGTACAAAACTTAAAAACAGAAGGGGGGGCACAAATGTACAAGCGAAAAAAAAAAAAAAAGGAATGAGAGGGGGCAAATGTACAAGGATAAAAAAAGAGGGAATATACAAAAATCAAAAACAAAGTGAGGGCAAATATACAGTCAAGCAGAATGATCTCCATTATTTAAAATTGCTACCACATGAGCATGAGCAGCTGGAAGAAATCAAGCAATAGCAACCATGCCATTTCAAATGCCATTATGATGCGGAATAGTGGGCATTGTGCATTTGTGATCGAGATTCATTTAAAAACTGCTGACTCTACCATTGTAATGCAACATTCATTTTGTTAGCATTTTGAGGTAGGTCTATCTCCTAGTGATTACCTCTTCTGGGGAATACCAGACGTTCTCAAGTCTTTAAATGTAGGCTAAAGACAAGTAACCAACTGAAAAATTTTATTCTTCCTGAAATCACTGCAATTCCATTGATAAGTGCTGTAGAACTTTAAAGTGAGGCTTCAGGTGTGTATTGCTCATGAAGATAAGCATTTGAATGAGAGGATCTTTAAAACAAAGTGAAGACATTAACAAAATGGCAAATATTGTTCTTTCTTAAAATAAAACTGAATTTTAAATAAGATCTATGCTGCTTTTTTTATTTACATTCTAAACTTGAGATCATTCTACCAGATCCCAGATAAGAATAAAAAAAAGGGGTAGGGATAAACATACAAGGATAAAATACAGAGGGAAGAGAGGAATGCAGAAATACGAAAACTTGAAGGTAATGGTAAAGTATAAGGGTGAAAAAATAGTAAACTGATGCAAAACAGAAAGGAAGGAAAACATTGAAGAAAAGATAAAGATCAAAAGAAACAAAGGTAGACATAAAGCAAGTGAAAATGAAATGTAAGTATGAAATGAAAATTCATAGTGAGATCTTTGTCATAAAAAGAATGGTAGGTGAAGAGCAAAGCTCTTTTAAGATGTGCAATAATCCTGTCTTGTATTACCAACCAAATACTGCTTTAGGCAAACTGACAATTTAACATGGTTTCAATAACAATAAAAATACGTTGCATGTGTAATGAAGCAAAAGATGTCAGGCAAGAGGAGTTTTGATGGCGCTTGAAGCAAGCTGGCTAAAGATACTTAAAAATGGATGAGAAAACACAGACACAAGACATCCTAATAGAGTGGACAAAGACAGAGAGGTACTTCTCAAAATGAGAGAATGGGGAAAAGATAAGGAAAGAGAAATGTCAGAAAGATAAAGAAAAGATAAGGTATTAAAATAGATATAGGTTGAGATAATGTGAATGGTTTCTAAACAGAAAATAAAGAAAGAAAAAGAAATTTTCAAAATTGTGGTTGATAAGAAAGAGTAACTGCTAAAAGGTGGACAAATATAGAAAAAAGGCAGATATGTGAGAATAAGTATTTTTGAGAAAGAAAAAAGGTCAGAACACAAATTTGAAAATAGAAAAGGTAAATACAAAAAGAGGACCATTAATAAGTAGAAAGTTAAAACTATCAACATGATAGCAAGAAATTGTCATCATTCCATGTATTGTTCAGACTAATATCTTCATCTTGCATCTTAAGATTTTTTCAGGCTTCTTAGCGTTATTTCTTGTGTGAATGTTTTTGCTTTTTTTTGTTGGTTTATTTTGTTTTGTTTTTCTTTAATGGGTGTAATTCTTCATCTTTATAAACATTCATCACCAAACCAATTAAAATAATTTACAGATTTACAGGAAAAAAAAACTGCATAAAAAAAAAAAATTTAACTAGTATGGTAAAACAATAGTAGAAACTGCAGTGAGCAAAAAGGCAAGTATGACTTAAAAATAAACTCTGTAACAATTTTAGTCAGAGAGAAAATTAGTTATTCAGTCATAAATAAAATTAATGTAAGTTACAATGAAAACAGAAAAGACTCAAAAGAGTGACTACCAGTTTTTCAAGACAACACTAATAGGTGACACATTCACATAAAAAGCATTTATATGAATTGAAACATTTCAAGAAATCAAGTCACTCTAACTACTATATATATATATATATATATATATATATATATATATATATGCACACACACACACACACATATATATATATATATATACACACATATATATGCAGACATACAAACACATGCACACACACACACACTATATATATATATATATATATAGATATATATATATATATGGCATTCATCAGTCTCTCAAGACTATGGATCTGCATTCGAATCTTAACACAGGCAAGGTTGGAAAAAGTGGCAATTGCTCTAAGACTTGGCATCAGTTTTGACACAGGAATTATAAGAATAAAATTGAACAAAATGTTGTACTACCTTAGGAACTCCAGCTCCAAGACTCGCCATTCCACCATGGTAGGAGGCATGAATTCAGAGTTTTCCTTCTTCTAGATGACTTTATCAAGATTATAGAGCCCAGTCTACTCTATTTACTCATAGCAGATTCATGCCTTTCTGAGGAGCATTAGCACAAAGTGAAACACAAGCAGCTAAAATCATTTCCTATGATGATAACTGTTACACCCATCTGTACTTATATATACATACACATACACACCCTATAATCTCCATTACGATAATCTGATAGCACTATATATGTTACTTCAACACAGCAAAAATGGCTCATCATGGCAAGATCTTTGTGATTACAACAGGATTAAGATTCTCAAACAAAGAATAAAGAAATTTTCTACCCAATAAACAACCAAATAATAAAAGGAGGATGAGCATTTGTGACACTCCAATTATTATCGTTTTTCAAAGGGAAATAAATAAACAGAAGCACTTTATAATTAGTTTTTATTATTTGCAATAAATTATAATCCCTTTTATAAATAAAATATGACTTGACAATAAACTTAATAACCTCTGAAGGCAGACTTACGAGCAAGTAATAATGAGAGATCATCGAAAGAGAGAAAAATCTGTGTACTGATACTAAGCGTCAATTCTTTCTAACAAATGCATAATTATCAAAATAGACATTTAGTTGCCTCCAGTCAACAAGGTTGTATTATCATATCAATCCCAACCAGGAAGGGACCAAGCAAGTATATGTTTATCACTAAGCAGTAATAGAAAGAACCAGATCTTCAACTTTTTTTATAAACAGAGCAAAAATAAAATAGCAACACTCTGAAATATGATGTTGATTTTGACCTGGATACAATATGTGCATATTAAGAGATAATAGATATTCTGATAAAATTTTCAGTCTTTGGCTGTCCTGTGATGTAGTAACACTTATACTCAAGCTGAAAGCATTCAGTGGAAGTAAATGCCATATCCTGTCATAGAAACACGCATGTGCTCCTTTTGTTCAATCAGAGTTGTTAGACAGTTGTGGGCTTTTGAGGTGTTACATGGTTATTTCATATAATTGCCATGTATGTTGGATGTGATATATCAGTGGTGCTTTGATGTTAGCAACAATAGTAAGATTAGAATTCATTTTTGACCTAAGTCAAAATTCAACACATTTCAATTAAATTTCCAATTTTAAATCAAAGAAGTAACAAAATGAATGTAAACTTTTAAGCTTACAAGTGAAATCTGAAAAAAAACATCCATTTTAAAATTTTTAGCATCGCATATGCAATATACAATATAAATGTCATGCAACCTGGTCTCACTAAAGAGTATAAAAAATTCTGTCATCATAAAAATAAAAATTTTCATTTGATGTCAAATTTGAAGAATAAAATTCCATAATTATTCAATGGTGAATAAAATTTTATTTGTTTTTTTTTTTCTTTTTTCGAAGAGGGAGCAAAACATTTGCATCAAAGAAGCTGACAAATGTATATAAATGTATACACAAGAAATATTTCAAATAAACTTTTAGATCCAAATATATTCAAACATATATATATAAAAAACTGTTTTAATTTATACTATTTGTTTTTATTTATAAGCAGGTGACAAGTGAGAGTATCAATTATCTTTATTTAATTTTAACTTTAGTTTTATTTAATAGTCAGCAACTATTGAATATTAAAAAGAAAATTAATATCAGCATATTGTTTTTGATCAGTACAATATAACTAATTTATAATGAGATTATTTATACAAGGATCATATAAGTTTCCAGACTTTTTTCGTATGGGCACTTTTATTGATAGTACACACATGAAACTCTAGTCCCCTTCGAAGTAATCTCCTCCAGCTGCAATGCACTTGTTGTACCATTCCAATAACTTCTGGAAGGCCCCATGGAAGTCCTCTTGTGTCAATGACCTTCGTCACAGACTCTTTTATCTCCTCAATTGTCTCATAATGACAGCCTCTGAGCTCAGGGAACAACCAAAAGTCACAGGGAGCAAGGTCTGGACTATAGAGAGGTTGAGGAACTGTCTTGATGCCCATCTTGCTCAAACAGTCTGTGACAAGGATGCAGTTGTGGACTGGTGCATTGTCCTATTGGAAATGCCACTGACCCGATTTGAAGAGTGCTGGCTTCTTCTGACGGAATCTCTTCCTGAACACCCTTTAAACCTCAACATAGTAACCTAACCTTAACCCTTTGGCCAATCAACTCTGGTGTATTCCTTACTCCTCCCACACCTCTCATCATCCCTCACAGACTCCCTACCTTACTTGAATCTCTTATGCCACTCAAACACTGATGCTCGATTCATGCAAGGTGCTCCAAAAGCATTCTGAAGCATTCCATACATTTCTGGGGCATTTTTTCCAAGTTTAAAACATATTGTTCTTCTAAAGTGTCAGATTGCATTTTTGAAATCCCCAGCTGTGACAATCAGGCTTTAGTAGGGTGTATTCCAATTGCTGCTGTAGCTGTTCATTTGAACCTAAAATCATAAAAATTGGTCAGTCATCTCATAAGATGTATAGCAATAACATACTGAATTTTCAAAAGTCTACAACAATTTTAGATGCCGATACGAAAAAAGTCTGGAAACTTATCATATGCACCTTGTGTGTGTGTGTGTGTGTGTATATATATATGAATGTCATCACTTTAAAAGGATTTCCTAAAGTTTAGCTAAGCCATAAAACTCACAAATATCTCTACACAAAAGTCTTCTCAGCCCCAAACAATATATCCAAGAAATTCATAATCATTCCTCAAGTGCTGCATATTTGCAAATACCTATGTATATCTCACAGCTTCATTGCAAAAGCCATGGAATTGGCACTTACTCTGGATCTAAATGGGGAAGTAAAGTGTACAAGAGTACTTTTAACACTTTACTCCCAGAGAAAGAAATATCCAGATTGAGCTATCACAACACACATTCACTTGCCGGCAAGTGTCGTTGTCCAGAGTCATAACCAACCCAATCAAGTGGACAGCAGTGTCCATCAAAACTATAACAAAATCAATATACCCGTAGGAGCTGCAGAGGAGAAGGCAATCTTCACTGGTCTGAAGAGGAAAGGAAGAGAAAGAGAGAAAGGAGAGGAGGAAGATCATGGTGGGGTGAAATCAGTTGTTTGAGTGGAGGAGAAATATTCTTCAGGAGAACTTTTCAGGAGTACTTTCCTAGGTTAGAGCAGTCTTTTAAGATGGAAAAGATAATGGGACTGGTTCATATTCAGGAAGAGGAAGGGAGAAGATAAGGAGAGGAATAGAAGAAACAAATAAGAACAGGTAACTGTAGTGAGCAAGAGAGCAAATGGGCATGGAGCAACAGGTAATGAAATAAAGAGAGTAAAAAGAATAAGAGAAATAAGATAATAAAGAGCAAAAATGAAAGGGTTTGGGTTTTTTGTTTAATAAAATATCAACCTTCATGAATTATTTAATGCCAATACCTTTCTTAAATGAAGAACAGCAGTGGAACTATTTAACCTATAGCCAGAGGGAAAGGGAGTTTACACTTTTCCCAAGGGTATTAGCCTGAAAGTGAATATAATAGCAAGAATAGAGTTTAAATTCATTTACTATGACGTCACAGTCTAGCAGATTAGCCAGAGGGACTCTCCCCAAAATGAAAGAAAGAGTATTGATGAAAAAAAGGAACATGAAAAGTGAATAAAAGATAAAAATGACAAAAAAAAGAACGAAATAAGGAAGAAAAGAGAATTAGAGAACCAGAGAGAATGACACAGAAAGAGATAAGGATTGATATGGACTGAGAGAAAAAGAGGCAAAAAGACAGAGAGACCATGACAAGAAAAAATGTGACAGTGACAGAAAAAGAAAGAATGATATGTTTGGAATTTAAGAAAGAGAATAACTTAGAATAAGAAAGAGAACAGAATGGCAGAGACTGATAAGTGAGATGAAAAAGAAAAAGAATGTAACAGTTACAAAAAGACAGAGTAAATGATATAAATACAATGGAAAAAAAACAACCAGAACATGAAAAGACAGAGTAAAAGAGATAAGAGAAGTAAAATAAGAAACTAGGAATGAATGAGGTTGAGAGCATTATAAAATGAGATACGAAAAATAATACACTGAGTAAGTACAAAAAGATATAGAATGAAAGAGTAAGAAAATTATTAAGTAAGAGAGAGAGAGATTTTTAAAAAATAGAATGATGTAGATAAGATACAAAGAGACAATAGAGAGAATAAAAGGTTAAAAGAAAACTTAAATAACAAAAGGGAATTCTTGAAATGTGTGAGAAATAATGCAAGAAAAAATGAGAGTGAAATAGGAAAAGAAACTGAGAAGGGAAATAAAAAGAAAGTGAACAGAGCAAGAGAAAGGTTGGGACATACTTGAAGGTTTTCACAACACATTTGTCCAGGTACAAGTTAATATTGCCCTCTTAAAAGAGCAATATGAACCATCCCCAACCATTACCAGCACTATCAGTAGTACCATTCCTTTTACATTACTTCAAAGGAAATGTCCTTAAAGAACATTTTCATCTGCTTTAGCAGCACTGCAGTCAACTGACCAGGCACAACGGTCTACAATGGCTGACCAATTGGCTCTCATGGGCTGTGAATGAATCCTAGACACTGACCTGTCACACTTTAATTTAGACACTTGACAAGTGATATCAGCCATCTTACATGCATACAGAAACCTCAATGAGACATGGATACCTACCAATATATATATTATATGGGCTGCTCTTTAGCATTTAGTTGTAGCTACACTAGAAATAGAATATATTGAATTGCAACATGCAAAGTTATACAGGATAAAAAAAAAAAAGTGTATGAGTAACAGAATAGCAGAAGAAAGAAAATTGGATTCCCTTCTTTTAAAAAAAATTAAAAAATTCCCTTCTTAAAAAAAAAAATTCATCCTCGACATTTTGACGTGCTTGAAGCCATTGGAGAATCTGAAAATTTAACAAAGTAAAACTAAATGTGCACTTGAAAATGTAATACTAATATTTAGTAACCCAAAAGATGTGTAACACAATAGTTGAGAGATACCAACCTTCTGCGCCGCCTGCGAGACAACATCTTCCAATGACTGCCAGAGTGTGGATTGAGACCTGCTGCTTTAACAGTCAAAATCCGTCTTTTTATATATATATATATATATATATATAATGTAATGCTATCACTTACATTTAGTGCATAATAACTCAAAAATAAACCATAAGTCTCACAATATTAGAATTAACCCTGAATTCATATACGCCTTTATGTACCATATATACACAAAATGCACACTATGCATATCTAAAAAACTAGAGGTGATGAGTAAAAACGGATTTCAAATTTGAATTCAGCACCCTCAAATTAGGTAATAACAGGTATTTTTGTGCTTGCCTCAATTTCTTTGTAAACCAGTGTAATCTGTTCTATTTAAAACAATTCAGTTTAGCATAAGTACACAGTGTAATTGTCAAAAATATTTCCATTTCAAACTATTCAAGCAGTTATATGTAACAATTCAGTTAAGTGTAAATACAATTTTAATGTCGAAAAACAGTTCTATTTCAAATAATTCAGTTAAGCATAAGAACGCAGTTTAAATGTAAGTACGGTTTAATTGTCAAAAACATTTCTATTTCAAGCTATTCAGTTTACTCAAACAATTCAGTTTAGCATAAGTATGCAGTTAGTTATATTTAACCTATAGATAGGACCCTAATCAGGTGCTACCACTCCGGGCCAGAGTGGACCTGGAAGTAATGGCAATGAAGGGGTACTCCGCATTCCCCAAAGCTCCAGCACTGCTGGAACCTCACCATCAGATTGTTTAGTGTCATATCCAGGACACTTGTTGGAGGGGGTCTTACCCCTCTGCAGAGAAGCAGTCGGCATATTCTACAGCCCCAGCCGACTGGTTAATCAACATTGATAATTTCAAAGAGGTTGTCTATAGAGGACAGACAAACAAACATTTTGAGTAAGTATTTACTCAACTTCTCCACCATAAGCAAGACACAAGGTCAATTTTTAAGCAGAGTACAGCTGTTCTGAAGAAAAGAGATGGATTCTTGCCTTTCTCAAGAGCAATAGCACAAAATAAAATGCAAACCGTATCATTCAGGATTTGAACTCTGCTCATTGAGTCTAATTCAAACATTCTGAAGTAGAGCTACCATATCTTCTCTCACAATCCATCCCTATCTTGTATCACCCCTGGCAGGTCTTCTAGAATGCATCCAGTAATCACACAGATCTGATGCATTGTCCTTGTTGATCAGCCAACCTTAGTGTGTCCAAGTGTAAGAGTCCATAAAAGAACATAGCTTATGTGTTCATCCTCACTTCTCCAGCAGTGCCTAGCATACCTGTTTGTCTTACTTCAATGGTTTGTGAGATGGGAGGTAAATGGCTGTACACCTGTTGTTTTGTGGGGTGTTGCTTCCAGAATTTGTTCAAAACACCATAGCATTCTTGTGTAATTCCTATCTAGCTTTTTCTCTATGCTTTGTTTTTTGTCTATATGGTGCATCCATACAGTAGTACAGACACAGCAAAAACTTGGAGGAAATCACTTTTATTTTATCAGATCAAACTTTCATACGATCAATAATCTGTCAGTAACAATCCACTTTTGCTATGCATATGTTGACATCATTTTCAGTAGATGAGATGTTACTGTCAATGTATGTGAATTGGTTAACTAATTTCAGAGATCTGCCACTTAAAATAAAGATGGTTCTATCTGGTTTGAAACATATAAACTCTGTTTTATTTATGTTCATGTAGAGGCCAATGCCTCCTGCTGCTTGCTTCAGGATATACAGAAGAGATTCAGCTTGGGCAGGTAATATACCTGCAAGAAATGCTAGTCTGTAGTCTGCATCTGTCATTTTCTGCAGGATATCATCATTTTGATGTGAAACTATTTTCTTTTATTAAATAAACTAACTTACTTTGATGCAAAAGCATTGTCAACATAACTTTTAACATTAGGACTTTAGACACAATAAACCAGCTACCTGAGCTTACAGCATCCGCAGCTAAGCAGAATAGAGACATACGAGGGGCCTTCAATAAGTTTTCCAGACTTTTTTTGTACAGGTATTTAAAATTATCGTAGACTCTTGAAAATTCAGTATCAGATTCAAATGAACAGCTACAGCAGCAATTGGAATACACCCTACTAAAGCCTGACTGTCACAGCTGGTGAATTTCAAAAATGCAATCTGGATGTGAGGACACTTTAGAAGAATGATATGCAATAAAATTCTGTTTTAAACTTAGAAAAAAGGCCACAGAAACGTATGGAATGCATCAGTTTTTGAACGGTATAAGAGATTCAAGGAAGGCAGGGAATCTGTGAAAGATGATGAGAGGTGAGGGAGGAATAAGGAAGTCATAACACCAGAGTTGATTGGCCAAATAAAGAATTTCATGGATAAGGACCGTCGTGTGTCTATAGAGACAATAAGTGTACAATTTGATGTCAGTGCGGGAACTGTAAATACAATTATTCACAAGGAACTTAAGATGCGGATGATTTGTGCAAAGTTTATCCCAAGGGTGCTCAGAGAAGATTAGAAAGAAAGACGTCATGACAGCAGAGAGATGGTCGAGCTGATCAATTCAGATCCCGCAGTTCTTGATGCTCTGGTGACCAGCAATGAAACCTGGATCTACTGCTATGACCCAGAGACAGAGTTCCCGGTGGAAGCATGCTGGCTCTCCCAGAACCAGTAAAGCCAGACAGAGCAAATCCACCCACAAACTTTTGATGATCCCTTTTTTGACAGCACTGGCATGATCTACATGCACTGGGTTCCCACTGGACAGACAGTCAACAAGGAATACTATGTTGAGGTTTTAAGGGAGTTCAGGAAGAGATTCCGTCGGCAGAGGCCAGCACTCTTCAAATCAGGTCAGTGGCATTTCCACCAGGACAATGCACCAGTCCACAACTCCATCCTTCTCACAGACTATTTGACCAAGATGGGCATCAAGACAGTTCCTCAGCCTCCCTATAGTCCAGAACTTGCTCCCTGTGACTTTTGGTTATTCCCTAAGCTCAGAGGCTGTCATTATGAGACAATTGAGGAGATGAAAGAGGCTATGACAAAGGTCATTGACATGCTCACACAAGAGGACTTCCATGGGGCCTTGTTGGAACGGTACAAGTGCATTGCAGCCGGAGGAGATTACTTCATGTGTGTACTATCAATAAAAGTGCCCATACGAAAAAAGTATGGAAACTTATTTAATGAGCTTTGTAAATATACAGGAACATAGATATTACCATCATAAACTAGAACTAAAATAACATGATAGCAGTGATGGATGTCAGCATCTGCATAGAAAAACTGTCAATGCTGCTATTGCAAGGGCAGGAATTCTCCTCAGTCCTTGTGCCTTAAATAGCATAGAGAAAACCCAACTGAGGATGACATGTGCAACATTTAATGGCAACCCTGCACAACAATCATATCTTGTTACAGCCCCACTAATGCCAGAGATGAAATGAACATCAACACTTTCTATAACAAGCTATCTTTCCTTATACGACACATTCCCAAACCCATGAATTCTCAAATAGGCAAAAACAGAAATAAATTCTACTTACACAACCTGACAAACAGAAACGTGATTATCAAGCAGCGTTTTCCTTCAAGAATGGATCTGCATGCCTGAACACTCACTTAAAAAAAAAAGAAGAGTAAGTTATGGACTTACAGCTACCTAAATAACTATAAAACACGACTAGATTATATATTTATAATCAAAAAGTGGATAAATAATGCTTTAAACTGTAAAGCCTACTCCTCTTTTGAAAGAGTATCTTCCAATCACAGAATCATCTCAGAATAGATTACTTAACTTCCATCTAAAAAATCATCCAAGTAAGACAAACAAGACATGCAGGACACAGCTGGAGAAGCAAGGGTAGACTCATAAGCAATGTTTTCCATGAACTGTTACCCATGGATGTACCAGTGTTGGCTGACCAGCAAGAACTTACTTACATCAGCTCTGTGCAGACACTAGATGTAGTTTCAAGGACCCACCAAGAACGATGGATGATAGAGATAGATCAAAAAACTGAGTCAAGGATATCTGTGCTGTCAACACGATTTGATGAGGACGATAAATATATATAAAAATTTGTAAGCAAATAGTCTGTAGGTAAATATTTTTGCATTTAAATGAATTGTTAGAGTACAAGACAAAGGTTAGTAGACAATTACTTCAGAGGCATATGCTTTTTAGATGGTCTTGTTTCATAGATGTATCTTTTTTTATATATTTGCTAGGTTGCAGTTTGCAATTATGTTGTCAGTTTCAATATCCATACTTTCTACATAATAGGATCTATTTAAGGTTTTGCTTGATCTTTGGGAGTTACATTTGGTTTGTTTTTATTGCCTTTAATAATTTTTTAGGGTGATTTTATTTGTGATAGGGGTTGTTCAAAGTTATCTATTTTAGGAATTGTTGGACAGATCGGTGATCAGTATAAGTTTTCTTTCATGGTATTTGTTTTAGTTGTAGATTTGGAGTTTTCAGTAGATATTTTTGGGGCAGTGGTATGGGTGTTTGTTTGGGTTCTGTTTAATTTGTGGTTCTATTTGGTAGATTTCAGCAGAGTTTTTCTTTTATTCTTCTTGAAATTTTGGCCAGTGGTTCTCTTGGTAGTGTGAGCATTTCGTTTCTCTACGTGGTCCGAGTTTTCTAGGACACACCTTACATAAGTTGGACATCCTCTGCAGCTCTCCTTGTGGTATCCATATTTTTGACATTTAAAATACTTCAGGGGTGAGAGGATATATTGTTCTCTCTTTTTTTAAGTAGAATCCAATCAAAAATTATGGATTTGTTAAATACCAAAATTTATATATTTCTTCCCCATTGTTTCTAATGGTTATTCTTCTGTAGTCCATGACCTCTTGCTTTCCTAGGGCTGTTTTTATTTCCTCTAGTGTAGCTAAGGATAACTCCTTGTTTCAGATAATTCCCTTTGATTTGTTCAGTTTTTCATGTGAGTAAACTTTGTGCTTTAAATTGAGGAAAGTTTTCTTTACTTTTTTTTTTTCATTAGGTTTTTTTAGTTATCTACCTCTACAAGTAGATTGCAGCTTCTAATTTTTTTTTTTACATTTTTAGAGTTTGCTCTACTGGAGATTATTTTTTTCAGTCAAGAATAGGGAACAGTTCAGTTAAAGAAGTTTCTTCTAAAGTATTGATTACAGTAAATCTTGGGAATCCGATTATTTCATTTCCTCAATCATTTGGGTTTTTTGTTTGTATTTATCATATGTATTTTTGTTTTTTTTATTTGCTGATTCTGTGCACCACACAGGATCCATCTTCTTTTGAGAATTTGCCAAGGGGAGGATACCCATTCACTTTGGTTGAGACAGAGATACATCAGCCAGTATATTCATGTCAGGAAGGGGATTCTGAGCTCCAACTAATTGCAGGCTTTTAATAGTCAAAAGCTTGTGCCTTAAAGTTAAACAGTGGTTAAAGTCTTGTTTCTCGCAATGCAATTGATCCACACCCAAAATCTTCTAGCACCTTTAAGATAAAAAGAGTTGAAGATTTGTTTGCCGTAAGAGCAATTTGTAGATTTTGGCCAAGACTTAATCACATATATGCATGGGTTTGACAAGACCAGCTGACTAATTGGATTGGGCATCTATGACCACCTGTCTACCTCAAGTAAAAGCCAAGTAGAGTGTTACAGGTCACCTGATCACTTAGTAACTGGGTCACAGACCATTCAGTCACCAGGATCTGTCCTCAGGCATTACAGGTTGCCACCCACAGCTAATAAGTGGCCCCATTGAGGGTGTCTTGCTCCTCTGTAGATGTCTAGTTAGATTGTTCACAGCCCCAGCCAACAAGGTGGCCATGTTAATGTGTTTACATTACATATGTAAGAGCAATGGTCATCATGTTGACTTCTCAATAACATTTCTTGATTCATAAAAACAGAGTTTGCTATTATACGCTTATGTTTATAACAGCAATTTACTAAATAGGAGGGAAAAATCACTGGTAACTTCATTTAACTTAAAATCCAATCCACAGGGTAGGCTTTCTGATAAAACTAATAATAATATCAGCAAATTAGTAAAAATAATTAAGATAAAAGACCCTTGATCTACATTTCAAAAAGTATAGAAGGTTTGCAATAGATTACATCAACTGCCTTTTTCTTGAATTTCCAATTAGATAAAAAGGGAGGGAAAATCAGATACTGTGTTATTGGAAGACTTTAAATATTAATCTTGATTACAGAAAATGGAATAAAATGTCTCCCTGAATCAATATACATTATCAATAATAGAGATGCTAAAAATTGTCTAAGTGCTTTTCTCTGTGTGTTTAAGAAAGACAGAAAAATATTTGCATATATATTTCTTGAAGAATACCAATATAGAAAAAAAGTCAAAATTATAAAACAAAAAAAAAGGAATAAGGACTAAAACAACAAATCAATAAAAATAAACAAATTTGATTTTGTTCATTTCCTTCCCCAACATCTGCTACCCACACAGCTCCCCTTTATTCTCTGCCATTTTTTGATGTTTTTCAACATCTTGCAAAAGTCAAGAGACCAACAATTTTTGTGTTTGTCTTCTCCAGCAAGACACATTATAAATGCATGTCCTTATGAAAAGTACAGCTTACTCAGATCTTTTAAAAAAATTGATGATGATGAACATAAAAACAAAAGTAACAGAAAAAATTAGGAGAGAGAAACAGTGAAAGAGATAATTCTAAATACAAAAAGAATTCATCGATCACTACCCTCACCCAGTCATCCCCCTCTTCCAATACCTCCCACCAAGTTGCAAATAATAACTGGGGGAAAAAAACACTAGGACAATAAAAGAGTAAAAACTTGAATGCAGAAAGAAAAATGACAAAATTCGTCCAGCTTTTAAACTGGGAACTACATTAAAGGAAAAAAGGAAAGAGAGCAGAAAAAAAAAATAAAGAGGAGAAATATTTGTTCAGATCAAATGAAAAGGATCGAAGAATTGTTTGCATAAATGTTTGTTATAGGTTGAATCTGATTGTATGGAAGAGGTGGAAAAAAAGGACAAGATTTATGTATGAGTGTGTGTGCATGTGCACTTGAATATGTCGTAAATAGATGGATAGAAGGGTGTTCTTCAAGTGTGTATGTGGTTTGGTTTGGTTTATTCTTTTATGGGATATCAACCTCTTATGATTACTTAATGCCAAAATTTCATACAAATAATTTGCACACAGCTATATGCTTCCAAGTAACTATTCTTATTTCATGATAATCATTTGTTTGCACACAATTATATGGTATCAAGTATTCTATCTAATACAAATAATTAGCACTTGGTTATATGGTAGACCAGGAAGTAATGACAACAAAGGGCTATTTCACACTCCTCAGATCCCCCAAAACTGAAACTTCACTACCAAATGCAGTTTAGTGCCAGACTCAGACCACTCCTTTTTGTAAGAGGTCATAACCTTCTGTAGTGAATATAATCAGAGCTGGTGTGTACATGTGATCCAATAAATGTATATTTGACTATATAAGTACATGTCATATTCATCTCATTGAATATATACGAGCATATGTATATCTGTAACATCTGGTCAAAAGAAAGGGTGACTGGGTATCTATATTTAAGTAAACAATATTATAAACTTACATAGATATCTACAATGTATGTATGTTATATCTTGTAAAGAAAAAAATGACTTACAGTATTTCTTAAGAGTTTGTGTATGCATAGAAGCATAAGCCTCACCAGCTCCATAACCCATGTACATTTGAAATAAGCATGGTTCATACAATAAAAACAGATTTGAAAGAAAAAGAGATAGAAACCTGTCCAAAATTCTTTATAGATGTACACATGTATATTTAGAATTACTTTATGGGCTATCAAAGATGAAAATACAACCATGGGGTGTTTTCTGTGCATCAATAGATATTTTCATCCTGAGTGAAGACATGTAGACCTGATGCATTAATATTTGGCCATGTATATCTCTAGTGTACTAATCTGTGAGTATATATATATAAAGGATACAAATTCAGCTTTCCTTACATGAATCTTGGGCTACTATATGTATAAATTACACTCTGCATCAACGCAGCCAACTGGTAGGCTAATAGTTGATCTTTATATATGCCTTTGAAAATACTAAAAAAATAACTATTACATATACTGTTTCCTTTTTATGTTATATATAACTTTACATGAATATCTCAACAAACATGTTTGCATGTAGGTATAAATATACAGATGAAATACATATAATTATATGTGTGTGCACACATATAAGTTATGCAAACTAAAGAAATAATTTGTCTTTATCTATTTAAAAATAAAAACATTAATTCCAATATATGAAAGGAATGGAAAACAAGACATACTAAACGGGAAAAAAAACAAATAAGTTGGAAAGGAAAATCAAAGAATGAAATAAATGTAGCTATCTGTATGCTGCTCAAAATAACAGACAAAAAAGTTTCTCCCAAACGGACAAAAAAATATTAATATCAGACACATACAAAGACACTTTATATGTTCCACTGGATGAATATGACATCCTAACCAACACTCTTTCTCCCTATCTCTTTCTTTTTCAGGCCTGCCTTAATCCCAAAAAAAGAAAGGAATAGAGATGCAGGAAAGTGAAAATGAGAGTAAGAGAGGGGAGATCAATAAGAGAGACAAAAAGAAAAAGAGAGGTGGTAGAGAGAAAGACAAGTTGAGAAAAAAAGATATTGTGTAGAATAAAAAAACACAGAAAGGTGAATGAATTTTAAAGAAATAAACAAAGAAAAATACTTGGTTGAAATTTAAGAAAAAACAACAAAAAGAACAATGCACACAAAAACAACCTCAAAGGAAAATAGTTCTACATCTACATATTCATGTTTGTAAAACAATTGTGTGTGTGTGTGTGTGTGTGCATTATATAAAGCATACATACTTGTGTATTTAATCAAACTTCTGCACTGAACTGCCCTGGCTTTCTATAAAACTATGTGCACAGAGACAGACAACACAGATTATATTTATGTTGTGTGGTTGCAGATCACAGTAAGGTTGTATCAGCCATTTGCAAATTAGGAGAAGTTTTAGATAAATGGTGCAAGGAATCTATAAATCTTCATCTTGAACCAAGCTTCTTTTTCTCTCTTCCTCTCGGACAAAAAATGATCAATGATGAATCTATGAAATTAGAACAGCACTAACTAAAATGAATCAAGGGGGTCAAATTCCTCATAAGGATAAATAGGCATTGCATTTCATAGCCTGCAATGGCAACAAGGTCTGGGAAAGATGGGATTTTGTCTTTGTGAGATATTTGCAAGACACTGAATCATAAATGGTTGAATAGAGACAAAGCTGCAAGTGTGGTACAAGATAACAGATTCTAGATGGAGAAAGAATATAAGTAAAAAGGGTGAAGTGAAAAGAGAAAAACAAAAGATGGTTGGTGGAGAAAAAAATGAGAGAAGAAAAGATGAGTCAAAGAACATAAGAGAAAAAGAAGATGACAGAGGGAAGGAAAGGAAAAGAAGATGACAGGGAAATCAGTCATAAAAAGAAAAAGGAGAAAAAATAAATAAGAAAAAAGGAAAAGAGAGAGAAATGGAAGAAATGAAATAAAGTGAAGAAAGAAGAGGGGAAAAGAAAAATGGACAAGAAATAGTAAAGAAAGAGAAATAAAGAAAGAAAAGAACTTGATATGAGAGTAAGAAAAAACGAAATAGATAAAATGATTGATTGGAAGGAATCCATTTGATATAAGGTAAAAAAAGAAGGAAAAAATAAACCGGGTGGAGTAGTAGCAAGGTAAATGAGAAGTGGGAAGCTGCATTTTTTATTTATCTATGAAGTTTACAGTGAAACCCAGTCATTGTAGCAACAAACATATGGAAACACTACTCTCCAAGACAAACCAAGAGCTCCATCTTATAAAACATGCGTTATTTATTACACAGGTGCCGAGAATAGTTGCATTCCATACGTCAAAAATCAAGGGAGGCTCTTTGTTCACTTTGGTCGTTTCTTTGAACAAACCAAAAGATAAAAAGGAAAAAAAAAATATATAGAGATTCTACCTGAATTCTTTTCATATATTAATATACATATTTTTCATTCTATAATTTTTTTTTTCCTTTGTATACAAAGGTTACAGTTTTTCAATCCATCTTGCTGGTTTCACATCCAACAGCAAAAATCAAAGAAATAAAAATAATTTTTTTTTAAATCATTGGATTTTTTAAAAGATTTTGGAAATCAAGGTTAAGTAAAAAAAATAATCAAAATTTCTGCAAATAAAAAACAGCATTTGTCTGTCAGTGCCTTAAATAAAAAAATGATGAATTTTTGAAACTAGCAGAAAATCCATCCAATAGGCAGGAATTTAACCTAATATCATTGAACTATATATTTTTGTGAGAACAAGAACATATTTTTTTATTTTCTAAGTAGAGGAATTAATATTGTGAATTGAATTACCATGACCAGAAAATCCACCGAACACCTACACATGATATACGGGAACACTGGACAGCTGTTTCGACCTTATTAGGTCTCATCAGCAGTGTATACCGTAATCTCCACCACTGGAGATTGAACCAGCAAACACAGATTGCAGTGCTGAAACTCTACAACTGAGCCACCATTTCATATCACACGCAAGTGACACCAAATCAACTAGTCATGGTAATTGTGCGGCCAAATAACCTAAATGTGTCTTGCAAGTTACATCCATACTCTTTCCAGAGGACACGGTCACCCCGCAGGACCACGTCTTCCCAAGAAGCTTAGAAATATGCATCCGCATAGTTGATTTGGCATCACTTGCATGCGATATGAACTGGTGGTTCAGTTGTAGAGTTTCGGCACTGCAATCTGTGGTTGCTGGTGCAATCTCCAGTGGTGGAGATTACGGTATACACTGCTGATAAGACCTAATAAGGTCGAAGCAGCTGTCCAGTGTTCCCATATATCATGTATAGGTGTTCGGCAGATTTTCTGGTCATGGTAATTCAATTCACAAAGTTAATAGTCACCAAAAAGTTAATTATGGCCTCTATGTGAATACAAATGATTTTTTTTTTTAAGTCTTCATTTTCCAGTTACTGGAAAAAGGCATAACTTCAGTTTCAGGCTATGAAATTTTCAGCTATGTCTGCTTTCCACAGTCAAATCAAAAGATAAATATCATTAATAGACACAAAGTAATTGTTCAGTTTAATATTATCTTGTTAATCAAATTTTCACTAAAAACTTCTAAAATTTTGGCATTTCCAAAATGACTAATTGGAAGGAATCATTATTTAATGTTAATTTTATTAGTATCTTATTTTCAAAAACTTATGTTACCTCAGTGCTAAATGCTCCTACAATGACAGACAAGCAAAGACATTCGGTGAATTATGATAAGATATGAGATATACAAAATTCTCACTGCCACATCATTTATTTCTTTTTGAAAAGCACAAGGAGGAAAAATAATTTTGAAGATTTCACAAATTTTTAATTTTAGATATTTTTCATTGAATTAACAAGTTTGAAGACAATTTGGTTAGAAGAAAAAATTTTACAACCTTAACTCTTGCAAGTTCCAGATTTAAAAAATCTTCAGATCATTCCCTTTCTTATAAAACATTTTAATTTAATCAAACTTTAATAACTTCTTATTACCATCTAAAATCACATACCTGCAAAGTTCAAAGTAGATCTATATCAACAATTGGGAAATGTCCATTGGCTTTGTCCTTGATAATTAATATCAAGTTATCAAATTTGATAGGCGTACTTAGTGGATCAAGGAAAACATTTTAACATAGAAAAATTATCTATTTCTCATAGGGAAAAGAGAACTCTCATAGATAGAAGGTTGTTAAAAAAACCACTAATGGCAAAACATAATTAATCATACAGAATTTCAGTCCCCAAAGTTCAAAAGGAAAAAAATTATCTCATTAAAATATTTTCAATTAACTAATATTACTAATTAGGTCCAGAGGTTGTTTTTGAAGCTAAAGATTTGAAATAATTATAAAGTATTATTGCTGAGTTAGGACTATTTGAACAAAAACAAAAATGTTAAAATCATTTGGATTAAAAAAAAGGGGGGGGATTTTTCAGTAAAGCGCTGAAACTTTTCACAAAACAATATAAACTTCATAAAATGATATGAAAAATACAATTAGTAAATTATCTTTTTATTAAGCAGATCTATTTTTTATAGTAACTGTAAGACAGTGGACTTTTCGATAGATGCATATGTTCCTATGTATAGTTGTGAGTTGACCACTGGTGTAAATATATACATGTCCATTTGTAAAACTAATATCCTGATACTTTTGGAACAAATGTTCTGAGTATGAAATTAAACTGCATCGAGTGGTGAAACTTCAATTTTAGAGCATGGAATCACCCCTTTGTCAACATTACTCCCATGTCTACTCTGATCCAGAGTTGTAGTACCTGTTAGGATCATATCTATAGGTCAAATAGATCTGTTTGAGATAATGTTTAAAATGATTTTTAAGATTAATACATTGCCTCATAAAACATTGATGTTGCTAGGAAGATTTTTGTACCATATATTTTTGAAGGTCATAATTGTTAAATGACCTCAGTATAAAATAACTAAACAGCTGACACATTGTAAAACCAACCAACTAAACTTTTTGAACACACCTCATAATGAATATTCATACAAGTCTTGTGTATCATTAGTTTCAGAAAACCCACATGTTAATTATAAAAGAAAAGTTTATTTCCCACCTCAAATAATTCTGATGGATATTAAGCAAAAGAAATAAAATTTCTAATAAACTCTTTCCTCAAAAAACTTCTATAATTCCTTAAAAACAAACAAGTCTGACTAATCTTGAAAGTAATCTTGCCATGTAGCAATAGTTAGCAAGCCAAACAGTAAAATTTCAATAATCTATCAGGGCCCTACACTTGCAGTTTACACAAGGCAAACAATCTTAGTAAATATGTATAAATAATATTGACAAAGTAATTCCCAAATTAACTAAGATTAAATATAAGGAACTTATACCCAATGTAAAAAAAGAGATAACAGAAAAATATAACTGT
This sequence comes from Sepioteuthis lessoniana, assembly GCA_963585895.1. Lineage (NCBI taxonomy): Eukaryota > Metazoa > Mollusca > Cephalopoda > Myopsida > Loliginidae > Sepioteuthis > Sepioteuthis lessoniana. The sequence goes on along the minus strand of CAUZXS010005392.1, from coordinate 48,843 downwards.
ATTAAATGTTTGCAAAATATATAAAGATATGCGCACACACACACTGTATTTGTGTATGTGTATAGATATTGATAGATGACTTGAAAGAATTTCAACAAAGTATATAAATTACTAAACATGTAGAGTAGCAATTTTCAATGAGTTTGCCACAAGAGTCAACAAGTGTGGCATTGGCATTCAGGGAAATTAAAACAAAAATATTACTTATAGAATTTTTTATCAGAATCTTAAAACTTTACAAATAAAATCTCTTCAAATACTCATGGTTTATTGACAATTTTAGCACCTCATTCAAAGTGTCATGAAGTGAAAAAAAGATGAAAATGCACTCTGACAATATGAGACCGAAAGGCCTCAGGTAAAATACAATTCAAAAGAAATCCTGTACATTGATTTATTTTCGTTTAATGGCATATCATCATTTGTGAGTTATTTTATGCCAAAGTGATCTTTGTAAAAGAACAGCAGTGATACTGTTTAACCCATAGCTAGAGAAATAAGACGATTCATACCCTTCCCCCTTTCATACAATGAACATAATAAATGCAACTGGTGTTTGAACTTGCTTACTTTGAAGGTTGCAGTCCAGTACTTTAACTATTATGCCACAAGGACACACCTCATGTGAGTTGGATAATAGTTACTTCAGTATGACTGCTAAATAATAGCAGCTATGTATATGAACTTAAGAGCAATTATTTAGGTGTGTTAATATTTTCATATGTGAATTTGCTGAGTAATAACTGTGTGTATGCACTTGTGCTAAATAGCTGTTTATGCATGAGTATATGTACTGAGGAATATTTGTTGGTACATATGTGTACTAGATAACAGTTATGTATGTGGAGTTATAGTTGCATCTATGAGCATATGTGTGCTAAGTAACAGTTTGTGTTTGAGTGAGCATATTAAATAATAGTTTGTGTATAAGTGTGCTAAATAATAGTTGTGTATGCATTGAATTACAGTTTGTGTGTATGTGCTTTAGAAGTATGCCATTTGTGAACTTACTGAGTTACCATTTGCAAAATACAATTCGGTGTATTTTAAAATAAAAACTCACATATTACACTAATCTATTCTTTGGCCTTTTCTCATGAAGCATCTTCATGAGAAAAGGTAAAATAGATTATCTTAATGTTACAGCAAACATATTTCTAATCTATAGCATATATATAATTGTGAAAAAGAAGACAATTTAATAAATCAAATTGATATGTTTTGCTAGTGGATGTAGTTTCATCAGAATGCAAATTCATTACCAAAAATACATTTTACACCACAAAGGAGGGAAGGGTGATAATTTATGCACACTCAATTTAATCTTTTTATAGAATTGTACAAGATAATAATGACCATTAACTAAGTGCAAACAGTATTAACTTAATATACAAATATTTACTTTAACTTGTCATCAAATGAGATTAAGTTTATCAATGCTTAAGAGACCCCATACTTTCACTGGCTCAACACTATGCATCACAATCCCTATTTAACATTACCACAACAGCTTTTGGTCTAATGGGTGCACTTGAAAAACCAGCAAACAGTCTTCAAGTAACAGCAGTAAATGGTACAACAGAAAAATGGTATCTGCAGGTGCATTATAGGCACTGACAGAATGGCATGACTGAAAGAAGGCATTCCATGAGATCTCTGCAGTGTCTTCAAAAAGTGTAATGAAGCAGATATTTTGGAATCAATACAGATAATGCAATTGCTAGCAAATAAGAAAACAGGTAAACGTGTGTGGTTGGGGGTGAGGGATTGCAAGACAGCCTTCTATTGGTATGAGTTAATGCTTTCAACCTAATTATATTTGCAGGTGGAAAAACCAAAATCTGTTAGCAGAACTAACAGATTATTATATGCCTGTCTGTAATGTTTGGAGAGAGAAATACACAGCACTGACAAAAAAAAAGCAGATTCTTTTTGTTCTTAATCCTTTGTTTAAAACAAGATAGTAAATATGCCATATATCCAGATCAAAGACATATCAGAAAATTCCTTTGGTTAAAATTTGGAGCAAAAGTTTGGCATAAAAATAAAACTGCAATACTTCCATTTATTTTCCCAAGAAATGTTCATGTTGCTTCAATGACATATACAGATTCTCATATACTAATGTACATGATCTAATAGCCTCATCTTAGTTGTTATAGTCACAAAATTCTGATTATTGTGTACCCTCCAACATTCTTTAGGTGCCTGCCATAAACATAAACCTTTCGGAAATTTCAAACTGAACCTTTTATTCAGAATGAAGATAATCTACCACCATAAACTGTCTTTGTTTTGCTTGTTCATACTTAGAAAATATCTTGTATCAGTCAATTTTTTCAGTTCATTTATTCTTACAATACTGCTTGTCTCACTTCTACTGAAGTAGAGTATAATCCACTACCTATTCCAGGAATTGAACTCAAAAATAAAAAAGAATTAACTGATATGAAATATTCTTTAAGCATAGACAAGAGGCAAAGTACAATATATTGATTAAAAATTCCAAGAAAGCTACTATGACAGACACCTGAAAAAGGCTCAAGGGTACAACAGAGAAAACATTGTAACTAACAACAAAGATGAGGATAATAGTCCATATAATAATTCCTCATTTTAGGAATTAAAAAATTACAGATTCTCTTGCTCATTTCATGTTTAGGTAAATTTTACATATATACCCCCCCTCCGCTCGGGCAGGATATGATACACGGTCAATTTTTAAGCAGAGTTTAACAAGTTTGAATTCAGAGTTTTCCTTCTCCTAGACCAGCTGCCTCACCAAGGCTGAAGAATCCAGTCTGCCCTACTATTTAACCCATAGCTGGAGGGAGAATAATTGGATTCATACCTTTCCAAAGGGTATTAGTGCTATGTGAAATCCAATTAGTCTCGTCCAGGATTTGAACTTGTATCACCGTGTCCATTTCCTACGACGATAAACATTACACCACAGGCACCTCCCCATTCACCACAGGCACCTCCCAAAATGTTTAGGTGAATTTTACTTTACCTTTAGATTATGCATTCTCAATCATTATTACGAATTTTGACTAGTGTTTTCTTTCATCATAATTAATCTACAGAGATGAGAAATAATAAACAATAGTCTCTCAATGAGATTTAAACTCACATCCTCTTGTGACTTGTGGAAGGCTGATTTAACACACCAGCTGAAAAGCTGCCAAAATTTAACCTTTGAAATTAATTCTCTAAGGTTTCTCAATTTCTCACTTATTGCCTTTTTTTTTTTACTCTAACAGTATTTATAACCGTTTAAATTCTAAAAGTAGTTAACATCTCATACTTTAAAATAAACGTAAAACCAACATCAGTATTACTTTCAACAAGCACGTCCTTTCATTTTAACTTTTTAGTTACTTTTTTAGAGCAACTCACTATGGTGACAACAAAACAGAACATATCAAAAATAATAATGGGTAAGTTCTCAGTCAGATTTCAACTCTTTGCTTCAGAAAAAAATGATTAAATACACCAGCTGCTCTATCTGAAGTGAGAAGAGCTCTTGTCAGTACTGTATTTATTGTTAATATTATTTTTTGTTTTAAACCACTTGGTATTAGTGCTATAACCTATTTACTCTTAGATAAAACATAGCCAACCATTATCATTACTACAAATTCTAAAAAACTGCAACACTTCCATCAACATTACTAAAATACATCAAATAACTTGATGGCTTATACAAATTCTCTTGCTTATTTCATATTCATGAAGTTATGACATAACCTCAAGCAGAGAGAAAAAAAAGTTTGTTTTTTTTTGGATTTATTTTGAGAAATATATATTAATCATTGGGAAGAGTTTGTTTATCATTCTTCAATCAACCACCCGTTTGGTGTACAGCTGCCAAATTTACCACGCATCTTTATGATGAAATCATTTCCAATGCATCTATATAGACAGCAAAACAATTCAGAGCTACCAAATTTAGTATACATAGTTATTATACCCAGGGAAAGGTTTTAACATGAAATTATTTTGTTCCTTATAAGTACAGGCTTTCATTGAGACAAAGTCTCTAGTAATAAACAGTGAAAAACTATGTTGCTGTAAGGGACAATTTAAGCTTCCAAACATCAAAGAAAAAATTTAGCAAATTATCTTACTAAAGTGATTATTCACATTTAATTAAACATTATTATTAAAAGATTATAGGTTGTTTTTCATGCTGAAAATTTAAAATAATTACATAATTATTGCTCAGTTGAAACTAACCAACTGAGAAAAAAAAATCAAAAATGTTTGAATCTATGAGTCTCATAAGCATAACTCATTCAAATTAAAAGAATATTTCTCAACAAAACTCCATGAAAATTTTTGCTGAATAATATTGACTTCAAAATAAAAAGATATAATTTGTAAATCTCTTGTCTACTATATAAATTTACTTTTCATAACAACAATTGCAAGTTGCGGGAGCAAAAAGGTACAGTGAACCACTAGCTGCCATTAGTGAGAATGGTTGTTCTTGTTGGTAAAAGAGGCCACGTTTAATATGCTATCTATGTAAAAGAGGATGGCTAACATGAACACCTGGTCATAGTGATGGCTGAGCAACAACAAAATTCCACTCATGCAAATGACCTGTATTTTGTATAAGTGAATTTTCAGCTCTACATAAGATGACAAATTTCTGCTTCAGTAGAACATTCCAAAAGAAAGCCAGAGGCTTGTACATCTGGACCTTCTGTTCATTTGACCACTTGTTCACCTTCTTGTTCCATTTTGTATGCTTTTGATTAACACATAGATCCCAGAGTCTAGCTTGACAAATAGGCCTGGGATTATACAATGTTACCACTGTAGCCTCCGTCTTTTTTGTATACATATGGCTCAAAAACAACCTCCTGGTTGTTAAAATAAAATTGCCATTCCCCATTCCAGGTTGCCCCCCCACAACCAAGGATGGTGTTCCTAATCAATTCAGATCAGTCCAAGGTCTTCGATAGGGTGGACCATTGGGTTTTGAAGACTGCTGGATTTGAATCAGGGTTTCACAAATGGATTAGCATGCTGTACCATAAACCTCCAGGCAGGTAAATGAAAAAAGCACGCTGAGTCTTTCACAGTTGAACAGTCAATCCAGCTGGGTTCCACTTGTCCTCTCTTCTCTATGTCTTTGCTTTGGAGCCCCTGCTCCGTACTTTTAGAGACAAGAGGACAAGTCCAGCCCAACTCAGAGTCAGCTTGGCTGGCCATCTTAGAGTGAGTGGGAGTGATGGTAATGAAGGGGCGCTCCACATTCCCCAAAACTACAGCATGACTGAAACCTCACTATCAGATTGTTTAGTGTCATATCCAAGACACTCATTGTGGGGGGCTTACCCTTCTGCACAGGTGAAGTCAGTGTATTTTACAACCCCAGCCGACTGGGCAACAGACTTACCTGATTGCTTATGCAGTGGCAATGGAGTAGAAGAAACAGCTGAGCATGCCTTCTATTACTGTGAGCAGGTCCACTTGTTTTGGAACCACATCAGGGAGTGGACAGTTCACATCAATCCCAAACAGTTGGTGTTGTGTGTCATTGGTTACATCATAGACAAAGTTGACTCTCCAGGGAAAGGTGAGAAATGCTGGATATTTCTCACGATCCTAGCTATAGCCTGAACAGAGATTTGGACAACACAAAAGAAGGAATTGTATGACGGTGCAAACTTTTCTCATCTTGATCTGATTCTTTTCTTTAGGTATCAGCTTAGGGTCAAAACCAGATGCGACAGAAAATACTTGGGCTGTATAACATTCAACAAAAGTTGGACACTTGCAACAAACCTAGTCATTAAAAAAGGGGCAATGTTGGAGTCATCCTTCCCTCCTCTTCCGGCACATGGCAGTGATGGTCTGGGTAAGTTTAGTTAATTTTGTTCCTCTTCTTTGCTACTTAGCAGTATGTTATGTGTCATTGCAACCGCTATCTAGCACTTAGCATCCAACCCCTATTCTTTTTCCATCCTAAATTCCAATCATCCCCAATCCACTTTTTGAAGATCTTGGACTCTGATTCTATCAATCCATGTCACTACCCTGCATATTTTTGGTCTCAACTACTTTAGCTCCACTCCCTTCGTAGGAATCATCTGGCTTGTTTCCAGCTTTTTAAGGCCAGAAAACAGTTGACTTTCTATCATGAGATTCAACCAAACCACGATTTTTCCTTGGTTTTATTTTAGTTTTTATATAAATTCATTGTAGAGAAATTACAAACCATCTTATCTCAATGTTTAAGTAGGTCTTCACAAAGAGAATGTGATATTGTGGTAATTCTGGCATGATTGATTTGCATGAAAGGGTTGGCAACTACAGCTAACTCAGGTTACATAGAATAGCAAGAAGAATGATGACCACTCCTCTTCCCCTCCCCCCTCATACTTTATGGAGTATTGTGCACCAAAACCACTATGTAAATTTTTGGTTTCATTGTTGTTTTAGATAAAGAATATTCCAAAAAGAAGGACACTTTGGGTGGTGTAATGGTTAGCAAGCTTGACAAGCAAACCTTCACAAGTGAGTTCGAGTCTCACTATGTGCCCTATTCATAGTAAAAAGTTTAGTAAATTATATTCCAAAAAGAACCAGACTTGAAGGATGTGAAAGAGACACATGCTGGTATTAAAGACAACAGAAAAACAAAAATGAAATTGATTTCACAAGTTGATTTTCTAAGATTTTTCTTAATAATTTTACTCAAGTCATAAAATCTTTAATCAACAACAAAAATTGTAAATCCAGCTTCAGTCCAGGTCTTACCTTATACAAAAGAGTACTTCAGCTAGTACAGTGGATAATTTTCCAATGTGGTGATGCTTATTTTACTTATGTAATGTTGAACTGATTAAGTTTGCTGACCTCAAAAGAATCATCTTATGATTAGATCAACGAAATTTTCAGAAGCCAACAAAATGAAATTGAAGGACTTGACATTCTCAAACAGCTCAGCTGTGAGGCTAATAGCACTAACAGAGCTTCAAAAAGAAAGATAATTAAATATATAATCATTAGACTTTGATAAGCATGAAAAGAAAAAACATTCTCTAGACCTTTTTATATGACATTGAAGATATGTGACCCTCAAGAAAACCTCAAAGCATACAAGCCTATTTACTCCATATATTTCCTTTTAGCAAAATCAATGATAGTCAACAAAGTTGCTAATGATCACTAATGACAAAATCGGTAAACGTTATGAAAGAAATTTCAAAAACAGAATGATCATACAAATATGAAATTGAAATTTGCAACTAAAAATTCAGTCATTCCCAAACAGGATCATTAATTGAAAAAGAAAAAAAAATCAAATGATTATTCTTCACAAGAGAAAGCTTCAATATCGTGTGGGTAAAGTCATTTTTTTTAAAGAGAATTTGTTTTTAATCACATTTGTTCAGCCAATGAACTTTTGTCTTCTTTATTCTTACAATTCAACAGGTTTTACTTCTTCATGAGTATTCAACTATGAAAGTATTCACAGGTATGTCTAAATTTTATAAGATGACTTAATCTTTTTTTTAATTTTTAAAAAATTATTTACATATTAGTATGCTCTACTCCTTGCTGAAATACTAATCATATATATATATATATATATATATAGATAGATATATAGAAAGAGAGAACAAATGAAAGAATAGAAAAACATAGGCAAAATGATTTTTCATAAATTTATTAATACCAATATCCCAGTTGGTTTTTGCTTGAGGACATCAGAGTGCACACATATGCATGTGTGAAAAACTGGAAATGAATCCAACAGTGAGAAAAAGTAAGGGACCTATTCCATGTCACATGTGTTACAGTTCAGAAGAGTTTTTAGCGATAAAATTTATTTAAAATCACCCTTATAATACTTTACTCTCTTTTCTTTTTGGTTTGTATAGTCTTAAGACATTACTCTTTCATGTAATACATAAAAAAAAAAAAACCATACCTATGACCCTTTTTTAATAATAGTCTTGTTTCTAGTGTCACGTGAACAATATTTTAAACAATGTATAAACTCTGCAAATTGTGCCTTTATTTTTTTATAAAAATGGGTTTTTCTAAATTTTTATGGAATCTTCTAATTATTACAATAGTCCTTTTGTAAATTTTTATTCATTGAACCCCAGAGAATTAAGATATTTGTTGTCACGTGTGTTACACCTTAGCGTCACATGCATTACCCATGTGAAATCTCACTGATTTCCAAAGCTCCGTGAAGTGGGAAAATACTCAAATTTGGCAACCAATCAGAATAAAGAATTTTCTTAATCTTAGTTTTTGTCCTGAGAGAATTGGTCATTTGGTTTGGACAGCACCATCTCTTAAAGTTCAGGCTCCATAGCATAAACAAATTTCATTGAAAAGATTTCAAACCTGCACAGGTTAGTGTAAAAACCTTTCTTTTTTTTTTTTTTTCATATATGTATCATAAAAATATATAAAGTAGTTTTTTGAAAACTGTTTGAACACACACACATATATATATATATATATAAGAATTTTGGAGTAGAAATTTTTTGGACAATGTTCATTTTTTAAGCAGCAGTAATAACCCACAAGACCAGTTTAGTTTTCCATATGGTTGATAAAGAAAATTATTTTCTCAACCCTTGAATACTTTAACTTGTGATGAGAAGAAAAATTAAATATTTTAATTATTTGTTTATTTTGTTGTCAATGGAATTTTTTTTTATCTTTGATAATTTATTTTTAACACTTAGACAAGGACCTATTTGAAATAAAAACATTTCATATCAACAAAACTGAAAACTACTGGTTGCCAAATGCTGCTGTTTGCTGTTATCGCCAAATAAAACACTTTTTTGTTTTAAGTTGTTCCATCACCTCCTATCACTTTATCACTCACATTTTTCTTCCAGTAACAACGTCTTAAGTTTAAGAAAGTGTGATGTGTTTCAAGGAAAAAAAAAATAAAAATATTAGATGCAACATTTCATACTATTTTTGTTTCAATGAAATGAATTTTCTAAAATAATTTTTAATTTTTTTGTAAGCATACACCTACACTTGGTGTTAGGAAAATAAAATGGGTGTGTTCATTTTTATTAAACTTCGAAAGTAAAACAATTCCTTTTATTGTAAAATATTTTTCTATTTTTCTTTTTAGACCTTGTTCCATATCAATACTTACTTAGTTGCTTTACTTGACTCAAAAATTTAGATAAAAAAATTATTTAGCATAATTACAAAAATAGCATTTTTATGAATCACTAGATTTTTTATCAAAACTTCTTATTGATACCAAAGGGTTAGACATATTTTTATTTCTAAGTAATTGTAAGTGATAAATAGAATGTTAAGTGACTAACTTTTTAAGTTAGAATAGAAAGTCTTTGACTATATAGCTACATTTTTCTATATCCAAAAAATTGTCTGTTAATTCAGTTTTTAGATGGAAACCTCAAGTGTGAAAAAACATCTGCTGAAAGAATGAGAGCTCTAAGGAAATGAAGGAAAGAAGTGGGTACATCTTTTCAAGAACAAGAAAATGCCAGGATTTCAGCCCTTAGAAAAAGTCAGCGAGAAACAATGAATATAGATCAACTAAAAGAACACTGTAAAAAAAGTTGCTGAACATGTCTGTCTCTTTCGATCACGTAAAAAGCAAAGACAGCAAGAAATCATTGAGTCACTCCCTGTCAAATCAGGCAAAGGGTTCAAGATGACTCAATCATTGGGAAAAGCAATTCGAAAATTAGATAATAACTTGCCTAAGTCACCTACAAAACAAAGGGCAGTTGTTAATGGTTTAGCCAAGCGGGTAGGAATGGAATTGAGTCCAAAAATCACACATAACCATGGACAAAGGATAAACCAAAGTTTTACAGAAGAGAGTAAAAAGTTGATAACAGACTTTTATGTAAATACAGATGTTGTGTATACCATGCCTGGAATGCATGATGAAACGACAGTTTGGGAAAATGGGATCAAATCAAAATGCAGGAAATATTATTTAATCACGTTTTTAAAGGAAGCTTATGAGCTGTTTAAACAGTCCTACCCAGACATTACTGTAGGGTTCAGTAAATTTGCATCTCTGAGGCCAGTGAATGTGTTGTTGCTTAAAGATTAGCATACAGATAAATGTGAAATTCATGAAAATTTTCTTCTTAAAATTAAAGGTCTAGGAATTACCTATGATAAACACTTTTGGCCTAGCATTCTTTGTGATGACAGTCTTGATTTGACTTCTCCTTGTTGGAGAGGTATTTGTGTTAATTGCCAATTGAAAAATAAGTTCACAACAGAGAAAAGCGATGCTGACACAGTTTTTTGGAAAGAATGGATTAAAAACTAAAACTGGACATCTGTGAATAGACCAAAAACAAGGGCGTGTAAGTGAATTAAAAGAAGATCTTTTCAGCGAATTTTCTTTTTTCAAAGAACATGTGAGAATTAAACAGAGGACAAAAAGAGGAGTAATTGCCATGTTTTACAGCATGACTTCGCAATGGCATACAGTTATGATTATCAAAATGAAGTCCTAAGTGCTTTGTGGTCTTGGAAATGCATTAATTTATTTACTGCTGCTCTGTATAGTAAGAGCCAAGTTTGCCAACCATTCTTGATAATCATAAATAGACAAGACAAAGGAAAAAATTCTGTCTTTACCTTTATAAATGCTTTGACAGACTACATTCAATTTGAAAAAGGGGACATGCTCATAATCTACACAGATGGGCCATCATCAGAGTTTAAAAATAGATACATTGTGAAACTGGTATGTATGTTATCAAAAAAATTCCAGTGCAAAGTTTCCTGGAAATATTTTGCTACATCACATGGAAAAAGTGTTGTTGATGGAATTAATGGCTCAGCCAAATCTCTAGTGAGAAAAAGAGTCATGAATCAAGGTAAAAATGCTGTGATTGTACAAAACTTTGCTGATTTTTACAAAGTAGCAAAAGATGACATGAAGGGAGTAACTGTTCTTCATATAAGTGAAGGACAAATTTCAGAGTTGATAAAAGAAAAGAAACCTTGGGAAAATATTAAAGATGCTTCAGGCATCAGTAAGATGCATGTTATTAGTTGTTGTGATGGTTCGACTATAGAAATGTTAAAGACAAATTTAAGTAAGGATCCATCATCAACTATTGTATATGAAGATCAGGATGTGGACAGAAGCGAGATACTCAATGTAGGTGATTGGGCCTTAGTCTCCTATGATGGGAAAAAATTCCCTGGTGAAGTTGTGTCAATTATAGATACTGATATAGAAGTATCAATAATGAAGTATTCCAAAAAAGGCAAATGGTACTGGCCAGATAAAGCTGATATAATTGCATACCGGCCCGAGAATGTGATCGGAAAACTGAGTCCACTAGTTCCAGTAGGAATGGTAGATATTGGGAGAAATCAGGATGTGCTTTATCATTTTCAACCTGAAATTTTTCAATAAATAAATCTATTTTATAGCATTGTATGAGTATGTTATTTATTATGTTGAAATCCATTGATTATTTAAGGTTTTGAAGTGATATTTTGGCATGTAACACCATGTGATGTCACGTGTTACACAAATTCAAAGTGTTCTTTCAAGAAGAAAAAAATAGCTAGATTTTTTGTTTCTTTTTGCTATTATTTTGTTTGCAATAATATACTAGCTTATAAACAGAAAGTATTTTTTCCTCAGAGGTTTTATTGAAGAATGAGAAAAAAAAATGTTGGTTAAGCGTCACGTGTGTTACATGGACACAGGGCTAACTTAATGAAATTTTCATGTAAAAATGATGAACAACAGAAACTCAGGACCTCAATTATTTTGAAATCTATATATGTATCAATCATGAAAAATATAATTAAACATAATTCTATGTTATTAGTAAAAATGAATGCCTGAAAAATAGGCAATTCTTTCATTTTCTGACTTCAATAAATAGCTGATGTTTACAGCCTCAGCACAGACAACACAGAAAGATCAGAATTGGAATTTTTTATTCTTTTGTAGTTGAGGGTGTTGTCTTTCAGAAAAAACATAACAGTGCTAGAAAATATTGGATTTAAAATTCTCTGATTTTGGATCACTTTCCATGGAATGAGCCAAGATGAAAAAACAAGGTCTTCAGAGAATGATTTAATTTATAGAATTATTTGCCAACATGAAACATTTCGGTTTTCAGACCTTCATCAGTGCATCTAAGTTATTAAATGAAATGAAAACAATGAGGGGAATAATCATAGGTTTTTCTTTAGAGCTCTTAGGATCTATGCTCCTGAATTTTTAAATGATTAATTTGACTATATTGTAAATGTTCTCCAGAAATTCAAAACAATTTTTTGAATAATAATTTATTACATTGATATATTATTTTATCCAACAATTCAACCACAAACATTATCAAAAAAAAAAAAAACTTAAACAACTGTGGAATTAAAACAGTCACTAAGTCTTCAAAGACAATTAAAAATTTGAATAATGATAAAAATAACAATACCCACATAGAATCCAGAGCAGGGGTTTATGAAATTCCATCTCTAGATTTTAATAAAAAAAATATGTGGGTGAATCTCAGCGTAGTCTCAAGAACAAATTTACAAGCATACTAGACTTACAAAAAGGAAACATAAATAACAAGTTTGGTGGAACATAATTTAGAAATCAATCAACTTTAATTTTAAAGATTTTATGGTGTTTATTTTAAATGATTTTAACTATTTTTTAGCATTATTCATAAAACTTTATAATGCTAGAAAATTGTTGAATCTAGTCTCATTTCAAACCACAATACTGAGACCTGTTTTTTTTCATTTGTCTCCTTATTTGGTTAGATTGCTATTGAAAAGTTACAAAATCCCTGATTCAAAATAATTTGGCTTCATCATTTATATATACTTCAATAAACAGTTAAATCAAAGACAGAAAGAAAGAAGAAGGCCAGCACTGATAAAGATAGATAAATATGTTATGGAAAGTCTATAATATGTAGCTATAAACTAAATGATATAATGATTAACATAGAAAGACTGATGGGATATGGATTTTTTTAATGAGTTTTGGAACACTAATTACATGACACAAATTAGAAACAGAACACTACCAACAGAAAGAGAATGACCGAAAATTTTCTCATCTTTTTCATTTCATAATACACACACCGTGATGAAGATCTAAAAACCAAAATAAAATCATTCTGTGAAGGCCTTGTACATTTTATTTATATATATTTATGTGTGCAAGTGTGTGTAAGCAATCATAACCCTACAAAAACAGCACATGACACTGAGATTTTTTATATGACAAATACACTAAAAATATTCTTAAAGAATAAAGCAATTTCCAATCCAGTATGCAACAGAATGATAATTTTGTCTAAATTCTCAATGTAATAGATAATGGATGATTTGGTTTAATGGAATATCAACCCTTGCAGTTTATTCTATGCCAAATCCTGTTTTTATATATATATATATATATAATGTAATTTTCAAGTAAATAGTTCATAGATCCTAGTGATTGTTTCATTCTACAGAGCAGTCACTAAAAAACACTGAATCCCAATATAAACCTGCTCATAGAATAATGATAACATCTCAGAATTTTAGACAATATTTAAAAGCTGAGAAAAAAGCAAAATATTTTTCCTGTATTAAGACAGGGTTTATCTTTCTATATTTTTTTTTCTATGAGAGTGTTTATCTTTCTCTGAAAAAAATTAAATGATAATCCTCAATTCAAAATGAATTACTTTCTTTTAAATCTAGTAAGCGTTAAGTTATTATGGAGAGAATGAGTTATTTTCTTTGTATTTACAAGTATATATATATATATATATATATATATACACACACCGGACATTGGCCTAGCGGTTAGAGTGTTCGCCAATGGCCCGGGAGACCTGGGTTCAATCCCAGGTCGAGTCATACCAAAGACTCAAAAAATGGTACTTGATGCCTCCTTGCTTAACACTCAGCATTATAAGGTACGGATCAAGGGTAAAGTGGAGCAATCAAGGGAAGGAGTAGCGCCCTCCCCTACACCTTGGTGTAGTAGCTATCGAAAAGGGTGCCTTCGGGTCACCCTCGACTATGGTCGCCAACTTTACTTTTTACTTACTTATATATATATATATATATATATATATATATAAAAAGCTAAATGACAGAAAAACCTGTACAGTTAGATTTGAAATTGTTTCAATGGGAAATTATCATTGTAAACTTATTTTTAATCTCAATTTTTCTTTTCTGAAAACCACATTGCCCTTAGGAACAAAATAGAAAAATTTGTGCCCTTGATTTAATAATGGCTGACAATTACAAGATAATGGATCACATGACCACAGTGACTCAGAATGAGTCTTTGATGATAGCTATCCCTATTATCCAGAGGTGGGTTGCTGATAAATAATCCTATCTCAGCCTTAGAAACCTTAATTGGATGAAAGGGACTAATTATCCATGGCACCTCATTGGGCAATGGTCCCATTAGGCAATTAAACCTTATACTCCACAGCTTTCTTATGGGCAACCTCACATCCGGTGTAAATGTAGACATCAAAGATATGTTGAGGCTTATGCAATTTGAATTGCAGCCACTGAAATGAGACAATTGTAATGCTTTGAGATAGCTATTTCTTTAATTACAAGTTTAAAATACATCATTTTAGGTTTTCATAATAAAAATGAATATATGGTTTGGTTTCTTTGTTTAATGTCATATCAACCTTCATAAGCTATTTAATGCCAAAGCCATCCTTGTAGGACAACAACTGTGATAATATTTAACTCATAGCTGAAAGGATAATGATGTTCAAACCAAACGAATGTATGTACATCAGGATAAAATATCTTGTTCAGAAATAAGTAGACCTTATTCAGTCTCAAGATTCTCACACACACACAAAGGGATTGCTGAAAAGTTTTAAGCATAACAAAGAAAATAATGACCTTTATTTTCTACATAATTTGTATTGAACTTTTGGGAAAGGGTTAAAGAAATTTGAGAATGATATGCCAATTTAGTAGAATTGTGGGAAGAATATGTGGAATAGCATGTACATTTCATGGCTCTATACCATTCATTCCCTTATTGCTCCAGCAAAGAACTTTTCAGCACTTACTTTCATGTGTGCACATGTTTATATATATATATATATATATATATATATATATATATATATATATATATATATATACACATACACACACAAACACACATACACAAAAATAGTTAGAAGACTAGTGCCCAAGAAGTAACAAACATAATAGGAAAAGATTTAACAGAAAATCAGAAGATGAACAGGTAAGATAATAGAGATCACTAGTCAAATATGACAGAAGCTAGCACAGTCAAGGTCATTATGAAAACCATTGAGAAAGTCTTCGTCCATTATTAGACTTAAAATAATTTAAAATGATTATCATATAAATACATACACACAAAAAAAGGAAAATGCTTAAAAACATGCTTACAAGATTAATAATCCTTTAGAGATAATATTTTAATACTTATTTGCAAAAAACTGAAGAGGTTTTCTTAGTTGATTTATAAGAGCAAATTTATACAAAATTTTTAAAAAATGAGCAGAAGCCTGTTTCGTGTCTATTTCCCTATAATGCTAGTTATCACAGAACTTAAAAACAGTTAAAAAGTCAAGATTTCAAATGCTGATTTTCCAAGAACACCTTCTCACATGCCACTTAGGGGACTGGTACAACATAAATTCTATATCTACATTTGGCCCTGTGCCATTTTAAGCAAAGTTTAGAAAATATCAATAGATAACCAAACAAATAAAATCAATTATAAACATTGAACTATATACAAATCCTATTTCATTTCTTAAGGGTTAATCAAATATTGATTTCCAACAAAAATGTTTATGAGATTCAAACACCTGAGCTGAAAATAATTGGGCAAGTGATGTATCTAATACTCCTTGCAGAGTAAAATAAAGCTAAAAGTAATAAGTTCAGCAGAGCACACACATACTCTGATTCAAAAGCAGAAGTTCAAGTAGCAAAACTTTGATCCTAGGCAGAGCATACAGATACTACATTCATCTGAGGTACATGCAAACAATCCCATATATTTTTTTAGATACTAAACTTATATATATATATATGAGGTGTGAGAGAGAAATTTTATAATATTAGTGCATGTGGATGCACAAATCTAATGGTCAATGTTTATACAAACTATAAATATGCATCCCATTGGCATTCCACAATAGAAGACTACATTTTTTTTTGAGGATTTTTCCAGTTTTAAGATCCTGCTGCTACCTAAAAATACATTATTTTAAGTTGAGATATTCTAACCATTTTCATTACACTTTTCATCTGCTATTATTACACATCCTCATATTCTATTCTTTGTTTTCACTAGTTGATATATTTTTAATTGGTTTTCATCATGATTTTTCCAGCCATTTTAAGTAAAATTTTAAAATTAGGAAGACGTAAACTCTGACAAGATTTACTTTCCATACACAAACCATATTTCATGAACAATGTCCAAATGATAAGGCAACAGAAGCTATCATACAAATAGTAGAGATAAAACAATGTTATTTCATGATACAATAAGTATTATGGTATAACAGGGATGGCAATATCTTGGACACAGTTGTCCTAGACACAAATGCCCTGAGGAAAAAAATTAGGTTTTTGTTCACAACACTGTTAGCAGGAATCTGACAATAAAAAAAAATAAAGAGAACTTTATTGACTACATAAGAATACCATGCCAAAATTAATACCTCCTATTTATTTCCACAATAACTGCACTAGATACAGTGAGTACAAAAATACAGCATTGGATAGAGCAGTTTTCAGTAACAAAACACTTTTTCTTTACATCAGATATGTATTTACACCAGTCATGAACAAAAGTCCACATGTTATACACATAAAAATTTGCAGACAGATACTTTTATAACTGTTCTTGTCGATATTAGTTCCCTCTTTACAACTTCATAGGTTCCTATTAGCAGCATATTTGTCTCACCAACAAATACAAACAAGATCAAGCTATTTTCCAGTGGAGATTGACCTTTGACTGGCCAAAAGAACCCTTGTCAGTATAAACAAAAATCTACTCAATAGAGGCAACCCACTTTTTTTACAGCAATCATAACAGCTTCACTGTCAAGAAAATGTTTCATCACATGTTTGAATTAATCAAGGCATTCTTAATTTTGTGTTAAATGTGGTTTGTCACTATAGGAATACATTACCCATCATCTGACTGTGCTCAAATCCAATTTTTGGTCCGAATGAATATCAATGGGCCTAAGATTTTCTGCATGAAGGAACTCAGTGACACATCTATCCTTTTATATCAGATGTCATTTTGCCAAACTACAACCAAAAAAAATTTAACCTCTACTGCTGAACCATCAACAAAATAAAATAAGGGGCATTACATTTCAAGTAACAGTTTTATGAACATTACATATAGACACTTGTTTATTTCTCGGGAAAATGCATAGCTTATGATGGTGCTTATATTGAAAAATAGTGCTTTGTTACAGAAAACTTGCTCTATCCAATGATTTTATTGTACTTCTTGAATTGGTTGAGTTTCAGCTGCAAAAGAAGACTTTATGTTCAAGAGCATTCCTTATATATATTATACACACAACTGATGAATATTGGTTCACTTGAGAGTGGTCTGACACACAAGTAGAAAATGATTCCCAATTATGGGAGTTTTAAGTTTCCTTAGGAACCTGCGGTTCCGCAGGGTTATTCTATCTGATCCTGCAACTCTAATTCTATATTGGCGGTTGGGAAGTGTCTCTACAATTCGTCCAGCTATGTCCCATCGATGGCTATTTGGGTTTTGAATGGAGACTGTGTCGCCCTTACAAAGTGGGGATAAGGCATGTGCAGTACGATTGTACCTTTTAATGAGGTCTGCATTGCATTTGGATAATGTTTTTTCACATTTTTGGGCTGCGGCTATCCACTCAGGGTGTGATTTATATAAGTGTGAATGTGATGGGATATAATCCCAAAGGCGTCTATGAAGCAAAAGTTGTGCTAGTTATAATCCAATGCCTTGGATAGGAGTGTTTCTACATTGCAGGATTGCTTGTGCTGCCAGGTCATTGTCCAAGGAACCCTGGTGTCCTGTGCAGTCCCTAATGAGTCTTTTTGCAGTCTTGACTGCTAACTAGATTGGGGATAGGCTACTGATGAAATTCTTTGTTTAACAACCCAGTATTTTAGGAACTGTTGGAATGAGTAAGCTGAGAAGGGTGGCCCACTGTCTGTGCTAAGCTCCTCAGGCGTGCCGTATGTTTGGAATATTTCTCTGCAGATGGATATCAACCTGGAGGCAACTGCTTGTCCCAGCTTGATACGGTACAGAATAAGTGAGCCAGTTTGCACAAGCAAGATACATGAACGATCCAACATAGAACAAATCCATAACAATTTGTTGAAAAGGCCATTCTGGTGAAGGTGTCATTTGGATTGGTTCATGTGGTAGACTTCGGGCATTCCTTGAGCACGTAATGCAATTATTTCTGTAATTACAAATTGAAGCATTCATTTCAGGCCAGTAGACTGACTCATTGGCACGTGTTTTCATGTCAACTACTCCTTGATGAGCTGAGTGTAGGGACTTTAATATGTTTTTGCGCTGGGAGATTGGTATTACTATCCTCCAGTCCAGTAGTATTTGGGCATTATCATTGCTGAGGCGGTTACAAACTTCCCAGTATTCTCATATTGTAGGCGGCGTTGCTTGACGACTGTTTGGAAAACCATTGTCTATTGTCTTGCCTAACAAGGTGTATTGTGTGTCTTTTTGACAAGCAAAACGAATGCGGTCAAGAGAACTTATGGCTGGGTAACCGTCTAATTGGGATATGGAGGTAAGGGCTGTCAATCTCGCTGCTGCACAAATCTCATCTGATTCATCAGTGTCTATAGGGGAGGGTTCTATGGGGAATGCATCAAGTAAGCTTTGCACCGTAGTGACTGGATTGCGGGAGATAGCGTCAGGGGCCCTATGCTATTTTCCAGGACAGTGTTGCATGGTGAAACGATATCTCAAGATTTTTTCTTTGAGCCGGAATAGGCATGAGCTGAGAATTTTACTGAGATCTCAATTACCAAAAAGTCCTTTTAGCGGCTCATGGTCGGTCACCACTATAACATTGGAGCAACCCAGTATGAACATGCGACACTTTTCAAGTGCCCAGCTGATAGCTGCTGCTTCACCTTCTATGGATGTATATCTTTGTTCAGGATCGGTGCAAAATCCACTTACAGCAAATACGAGGCGCCAGCCTTCAGGACAGCAGACTGGGGCTCTGTCGATTGCATATGTGCAGTGCTTTTGAAGAAGCAAAAATCCTATGCCATCCTTACTCTAGTCAGGGGCTAAGCAGGTAACTCTGTTGATGTCAAATGTTGAGACGCCCTGTCTTACTAGTTTAACAATGACCTGCTTTGATTCTTGAAATGCTTTCTCGAGGGTCTGATTCCAGCTGAATCTTGAGCTCTTTTTGACAAGGACCCAAAACGGTAGCATAATGGGACTTAACGAATATGCCCAGGCAAGTTGGTTTACTAGACCAAACCAAAACCTTGCATCAGTGGTTTTAGGAACTGGGAAATTTAAAATAGCATTAAGCATTGATTCAGACGGAGATACTCCCGATGAAGTTATTTGCAATCTACCAAACTGAACAGTGTCCTTACAAAACTGGAATTTGTCCTGACTGAGTACAATCCCATTTTGTGCACATGTCGTTAGAAAATCAAAGGTATGATAGAATGCCTCTTTGATGTCGGTGTCGTAGAGTAAGGTATCATCGACCAATTTGATTTTCCTGGCAATGTCCTTTATAATTTCATCATATCTATGGGTGTATGCATCACCAGATAGCAAGTAGACTTGAGGCATCTTAAGGTACATAAACCTCCCCCCACTCCGTGATAAAAGTTGTGAGCAGTTGGGACTCCTCATCTAATATAACAGAATGATAACCATCCACAGCATCCAGCACTGTCTTCTTGGTATTGGGTGGCACCTGCATTGCCAGCTGGAAAGGTAAGGCAGTGTGGTGGGTTTCTCGCTTGTATTGCGAATTCATATATTGATAATTGATGGTACATCTTGGTCGACCATCCTTTTTTGTTGTTATCACCATTGTGCTGCACCAATCCGTAGGAATGCCAATGGGCACTTGTTTTAATATGCCCCTTTCTATGGCTTGCATAAGAGCTTGCCTCACTGGTTCTTCTAAGTGGTATGGCACTGGTATAGGTCTGTGTTTAGCTTTAGGGACTGCTTCCTGCTTCAAGGGAATATGTGCAGGTTTACCAGACATGGTGGGGAATTGCCCATCAGTCTTGAACACTGAATAAGCAAATTGTTCCAGTAACCATTTTTTCAGATTCCCCACATTTTATTTGTTTGCTGGAAAGGGGGGTTCTTTAGGGTGAATTGGTAGCTGAAAGTTTGTGGATTGCTTTTGCTTCATATTAGGGAGGGGCATAGCTGCCGTATGATCATTGGTCATACAATTTACTTATCTTTGGTTTGTCAAAGACATAGGTGTGGGGAAACAGGAGGATAGTATGCCTGCAGCCTTGCTAAAATATAGCTTATCGATGTTATTGCAGATATATAAGGCTTGCTTTGTCGACATTTCTCCAACACTGAATTGAACAGGCAACCATCCCTGGTTAATAAGGGTTGAGCCTCCTACAGCACGAATAACTTTCTTGGATGCGATCAAGTTACTTTCCTTGAGACCCATGCAATATAAGTGCTTGGGTTCTCCCAGGCAGAGAGTAGCCCCAATATCAGGGAAGATCTTCAACCAAGTGCTTTGATTGCCTGGAATATCTTCAGGATTTCTAGGGTCAGGCCTTGGGGAAAATGGGACTAGTGTTGCTTCTATCTCCACAACACTATTTTTATTAGATGAAATATATGAGCCTGTCTCCTGGTCGAATTCTACATATGCATTTAAACTGTCCATGTTAGCTTCATCGTTCTGAAGGCCTCTCACTTCAGAGAAGCGATTTCTTGATTTGGATCGGCA
Organism: Sepioteuthis lessoniana; assembly: GCA_963585895.1. Lineage (NCBI taxonomy): Eukaryota > Metazoa > Mollusca > Cephalopoda > Myopsida > Loliginidae > Sepioteuthis > Sepioteuthis lessoniana. Next base: position 27,805 of record CAUZXS010005392.1, on the reverse strand, counting down.
AACAATTGAAAAATGACCTTTGATTCCGCACGATTTACAAGTTTGATTCCATGCAGGACATGCCTGTTGGCGGGTGCTGGTTTTTGGGATGCCATGCTTGTGGCTATCACATCCACTACAATGCAAATTGTTCGGTTTTACAATCTGATTTATGGGGCATCTAGGTTGAGGAGGATTTTTTTTTCTTTGCGATAAGTTGATGCACGCAATGCCGACATTTCAAGTGTACCAGACATTTGTGCTTGGTCATGCAGGGCTGCCTCAAATGCCTCAGCATGGTTGATGTTTTCCTCAAGGGTCTTTAATGAACAGGCCTTTGCTAATAAATCTGCTTGGAGAGCATCATTTGCTGTGCCTTGGATCAGCTGATCTTTGATATAGATATCAGATAGGTTGTAATTGTAAATGGGACATGTGAAATCACAATCCTGTGCTGTACCTCTGAAGCGGACGACGAATTGCTGGACCAATTCACCTGGTCCTCGAGAAATTGAGGCAAAAGAGAATCTATGAACCATGGGGTTTGACTTTTGTGTGACTAGTGCCTCTAGTATGTCTATGAGTCTATTTGGTTCCTCAGAGAAAAATTTGGGGTATGTATTTATAATCGATGTTTGGACAGCCTCATCAGCGCAGTTGTATAACTGGATGTTGGTCTGTGCAGGGGGCATGTTTGTCATTCGCACAAACACCTCCCAGTTGATTCTAAACTTTCAGAATTGTTGGGATGTCATCCCTGAATGGAGCTGGAGAAGTTTGATTGCAGGGGCCTTCGTGTAGCTGTCTGATATTAAAGGCTGCTCCTTTGCTAGCTTAAGGATGGCTAGGGCATGTTCCATGGTTGTGACACCAAGTTCTTTGAGGACTTCCCAGTCTATCATGGTGAGGATATCCTTGGTAATGCTTTCCTCCACAAAAGTTTTAGTATAAGTCCTGGCAGAGTCAGCTGGAATGCCAATTTTGGTAAGTAGTACTTGCCAATCATTAGATCCTGTTTGCAGCGCCATGATGAATATTGGTTCACTTGAGAGTGGTCTGACACACAAGTAGAAAATGATTCCCATTGCCATTTACTGGATGAATATATAGGTGAATAGACACCCCTCATGCAAATGTGTTGGGCAGGTCATCCTGGCACCATAGAACAACCCACCTGCTGCATTAGGCGCTCTCCTATAAAATGAGGTAAGCATAGCTGGTTTGCTTTTACCAAGAAGATTCAAGAAGGCAGCCATGTTAGAAGGTGAGTCATTTGACTTCTATAACCACCATGTACTTTTTTCTTAATTAGTCACAAAAAATAAAAAATTAATAAAATAAAAATAAAAGTTAGGCACAACAAACATTAACATGGTTGTAATGACATTTAAATATGATTAACTTTTGCTCACACCTAAGGTCATTGGTATAATGATGAAAGAAAGCAAGGTTTTTCCATGTTATCACTTCAAGTTCTATTTTAAGAACTTTTTAAAAGACCCACATAGTTTATTCTTCAAAGCAAATAATAAATCATCCCATGTGTCAAGTAGATCACAATTTACTGCTTGGATGAGAAAACACTTCACTATGCAAGAGATGAAATTTCTACACTTAAATGGAAATTTTTGCCCCAGACCCAAATAGGTTGAAGGCAGAATTAGCTTGTGTGGGACTTTGTAAAATTTAGGAGAAAGCCACTTGTTTTGCTTAAATTAAATGAAATTGGATGAATATGGTTATAATTGTTATTATACAGGTCCGTTAATAGTCAACACACAGTCAAAAAATTATTTCTTTAATTAACATGCAAACAAAATAAAGAAAGCTGATCTTGATAAAGATCTCAGTGTTGCACCAGCCCATAACTAACAAGTGCCAGATTTTCAAAATCTCAGGATGAAAGTTACATGATGAGGAATCTGTCAAAAAAAAAAAAAAAAACTGTTCTCCCTATTTCACACCTGTGTATTTATTTGCTCTAACTCTACAAATCAGGTGCTGAGAAAATCAACAAATAGAAGGTAGAAATTGTTGCAAGTTTCTCATTTTGGTAGGGAGAATAAAAAAATTAGAACAAATTTTCAAGTAAAATAGAAGAGGGTAGATTACAGGAATGCAAAGTCAATCCTGTAGGTAAAGAGAATCTATGATGTAATGCCAAAACAAACACACAGGGTCTACTTATTTTACTGTTTTACTTATTTTTTGTTTAAATCCTATTCAGGTTAGGCAAGAAGGAGGTATGAAGTAAGTAGAAAAGTGAGGAAAGTAAGAAGTGGAGAAAGTAACATGAAGATATGTAAAATAAAGAACAAGAGAAGCATACCAAAATCCATATGGCTCATGAAGCATTGATAATTTTATTATGTAGTAAATAACATTGACCTCCTCCTTTACTATAACTTATTCTTCAAAGAGCAAGCCAAGAACTGAATTCTTGGACTTAATTGCTTATTTGATGTTGTTCTTGAGTTCACACTCCATCTAAAGAAAACTGATAATCTCATACAAGTAAAAATAACTACTCATCAAGACTTGTGACAACTCAAATTTTTAAATATGTAGAAATGAGTACATATGTCATACAGATAAGCTTGGATGTCCAGCGATAAAATTTTTCTTCTAAGAATAAATAAGCAACATAAACATCAATCTGTAGAGCTTAAATTACATTTTAAGATTTTTCTTCTTAAATAGCACGTTTAATATTAGGGAAATTTATTAAACCAATCAAATCAAAGTTTGTATTTTTGAAGTTTTGCAGATGGCAGTTTTTTCAAATAGGATTTACAAATCTTACACGTGTTTCTGTGTGTGTATTAGTAAAAAGATTTGTAAATACTAACCAGCAAAATATTTCATACTACAACTTAAGAGAATCTATTCATTATGATAATTATCATTGTTTTGTATCCATAACTCAGCAAAAATGGCACATTGACGCAAAACATTTATTAGAGCAATACACTTAAAAAGGATCAAACTTAGAGAATAAAGCAATTCCCAGTTAAATTTGCAACTAAATAATAATTTTGTAAGATTGACACTGAACACCCATTTTTAATCATCCAAATGCTCAATGTATCAGTGATAACTTATAAAGTGCTTATAAAAATCCTTCACTTCAGAAATAGAACCATCAATATGATCATGAAATGCCATTACATTGGAAACCAATATTTTCAACGGTATCTAGTAATTCATATTGCAAATATTAGAAAATATATCATATTACAACTTTTAAAGGAAGATATTCAACTGTTCTTTTTTTAATAGAAGAACCTTTATGTTCAATTTGAAAATATTATTTCATGTCTTGTTTTTACTTGGAACATATAGAATTCTTTAAAAGCCACTCATCACCAACCAGGCAGAACAATACTTAATTTTTAACATTAATGATCAAACAGAATGCAAGACAAGATAGTGCCATTGTCAAATATTCAGACATCAATTCACATCAAAGCTCTCTGAAAATTTACCAGTAACTCACATGCCCTTTGTGCTATAGTTACAGACTCACTGTGGTTTCCAATACATCCAATTGAAAACCAGTGAAATACCTAGAGAAATATTTTCCAGATACCAAAGAAACTTAGCTTTTGGGATAGAACTGTCTTTCCCGGGTGGTTAACAAATCTTTATTTTTCACTTCAGCACTTCTTTCACAATTAACTGACCAGAATTTATTTTAAAGAACTTCTTATTCATCTTCATTTAGTTTTACAACCTTACAGTTTATGCATATTTATTATTTTCTCTTTCTTTCCTTACCCAAAGGGGTTTTATTTAATTTGTTTATAAGGAACTATTTCTTTTCTCTAGTTAGTTAACATGAGAAAAAAAGAAAGTGACAAAATGTTTTTTAATGTGGGAAAGGAAACAATTATAAAACTTCTTTAATTTTTATTTTTCCATTAAAAGAGAGAAAACAATGGAAAAAAGATAAGAAACAGCAAGGAAAAAGATCAGTGAGAAGAGAGATGAAGAAAGAACAATAACAAAGAGAAGTGAGAAAGAGAGAAGAAAAGCAAAAAAAGAAAAAAATCAGTCGAGTAGACTGGAAAAAAACAGCCTCTATTATTAAATAAGTAAAGTTTGGAAACTGAAGATGGTGAATCAGGTTGTCCAAGTCTCTAACACTTACAAAACCTTTGCTGACAATCACAATGGAATTAGAACAAAAGAGAGATTTTGTGTGCAGTTGCAGCTGTATAAAGAAGTGGTAGTTAAGTAGCAGGGCTGCACTTTTAAGCAGTTAATATTATTAGTAATGCATTAGTTGACATTGCAATTGCAAGGGAAATTTAGGTTGGGAGAGGAGAAAGAGAATCAAAGAAAATGATTGAGAGAGAGTAAAACTTATAAAACAAAAGGAAAATTTAAAAGAAGACAGAGTGGAAATTATTGAGGAATGAACACAAAGTGTGGAAAAAAGAAAGAGGAGGAAAGACATACAAGAGGGAGAGAATAAGGAGAAAAAATGGAAGTAAACCATAGGAAAAAAGAAGGAAAAAGAGAATGCAAGGAAAACAAGAGCAAGAGAAAAAACAAAAGAAACTGGAGAAAGAGAAGAGAGAGAGTAAAGAAACTAGGTAAGAAAAAAAGAAAAAGAAAAAGAAGCAAAGTAAACATGAAAAGAAAAACAAATAAGAAAAACAATTCCAAAAAGGTATACATTTTATAAAAAGAGATAAGAAAAGAAAAATGGATATTTGCAATGGAAAAAATCCATTGCAAGAGGAGGCAACAGGAAGTACCATTTAAAATGCAATGGTCAAGATGGATAGAAGACTGGTTTTACAGCAGCAACTGGGGCCAAAAATCAAAAACACGAGTCTCGTACAGATGAAGATGTATATCTTTATTGCGCATGTGTTCAGCATAAAAACAAGTTTACATCCTCCAACGTGAAAACTGAAATAAAACAAACGCACTCGTAAATGTTCCAAAAAAGGAAACACACCACGAAAGTGATGATTTAAATCGAATCAATTCATCAAGAGAATTCACATGCTTACCTCTTTTTGCCTTGCTAGTGACCCACAAAGAAAAACGTCAGTCTCGCATGCCAGTCAATTTGAAAAAGACTAAATTCGTGCCAGCCGGTGTTCAGGCCGGAAGTTCCTCTCACACCTTCCACCCGGAAGCAACCGGTGCAGGAGGCAAAGTTAAATCTAAAAAACTATGCCGGTTGAAACGCAAACTCTTACATTTACAACTGGTGAGAAAAAAAAAAACACCAAATTCACATTCTAGAACTGCAGAGAATATATTGTCTAAGTTTGCCTTCAACCAATTCAAAATATGCTTGGATTTGAACCAAGCCCCCCCACACACACACACACACACACACACACACAAAAACACGACTTTCTCCCTAATGATCCACCCAAAAAATGCAATAATAAAAGACTGACCACTAAAACCCAGACAACTAAACTTCCTTTTCCCAACTTCAATTTTTTTTTTCCATTACATCCAAGCATCTTGGTAACTATACTGATGTAAAATCTTATATAATTAGAAAAGGAAAGGTGTGGCCTTAAATACCACAGAGCGATTTGTGGATCTCAGAATGTTAAGCAATGCTTCTTTGTTGAATGAGATGAATATAAAATGAGACTGCATTAGCCATTTGCACTGACAGGAAATTATAACAGGGCTACTCAGTTTATACAGATAAACAAATAGGCTTATTTTACATCACATATTTCATTCTTAGATCATCAGAAATTATTTTCTAATACTCCTAAAGTAAAACAAAAACATGGAAAGAGAGAGATATATAGAAGAGAAACATGGAAAGAAAGAGGGGATAAGAAATAAGAGAAAAGAACCACAAACACATCCAATCTTTTTAAGTAATGTTTACTGCTACAATCTATATTATAAAGATCCAATTTCTGTATGCATATGCTATTATAATAGTACCTCATAGTGAAATTTTTGTAATCAAAATAACTTTAAAATACTCTGGCTTAGAGAATAAAACAATTTTCAATCCATTTTTAAACTTAATACTAGTATGGGGGTCTTCGTTCATACTCATCCAATCATTATAGTTTTTAAAGGGAAACTACTATTAAACAATAATTGTAGAATACATCTTTTTATTAATTTGTTTGCAATTAATTACAATATGCATTCTATAAGTCTAATAATAATATACAACATATATTCTGTAATTAGAATATGACTTGGAGCTTAATGGACAATGAAGGCAGACTTTAAGTAACCAACCATATCAAAAGACTCCACATGCAGAATGAATAAGACCTTATCAACCAAACTAAAAAATTCCTCAACAATTTTTTTAATTAGTCAAAGGACGGAATATTATTCTCATATCTCAGCAGGTTATTCTCAGCTTATTTTATCTACTTTAGATAGGGTGCAGAACCGGTTGTATGAATTTGTGGGAGAGGATCAATTCTCATCACTTAAACCACTTTACCATCACCAAAATGTGATCAGTTTGTATATCATTACTTTTATCTAAGATATTCAAGATGAGCTGTATACATTTATTCCACCTATTTGAGATTTTCCAATAAAAACTCATTTTTCTTTTTGTCTCCAATGAGACATGTTTCTTTCCTAAAACTGCACTGTGAATCAAATTCCTTCATGAAGGTTTTCCTCTAAGAATGCATTTATTGGTCTACAAAAATGAACACTACATGTAATAAACATGGCTGCCCCCAGCAAGCTTATATCACAAATGGTCATGTATCTTTACACCAGCAGTCACATAAAACCATAGAGAGTGAAGATGCACATGCAAATGAAGGCAGGCAGAAAAGAACATATAAAGAACCAATGTCGTCACTTGGAGTTTTTTTTTACTTTTGAGATGGACAAGAGTTACTTAGAGGAGAAGCAGCAGTCAGTTTAAAAACAGAGAAGAGAATCGTTGAATACAGAAAGGAGGTGTTTGGTCAGTCATTGCGTGTTTATTTTGTTGTGAGAGACTCGACCAGACACCAGATATTTCAGCCCCATAAAATGGATAAATCTGACCTGAAGCTGATTCCCGAATTTGACAGCTCTCCCATGGCCCCATCTGTCGTCAAATGATTCGAAAAGTCCAAATGGGTCTGCAGATTATTTAAAATAAAGGCATGATCGATGGTGATCCCACTGAGACTCACTAAAGGAGCCTAAGCAGTATACAAGCAACTTGAGGATGATGCGGACTTGGAGGAAATTAAGTGTGCCCTGTAAACGGCTTTCATTGCATGGAAACATTTTGTCAGACAATGGCTTGAACTAGGTGAAACAGTGGACGTCTATCTAGCCGATTTAAGAAGACTAGCAGATCCATTTGACGGAGAAAGTGACCACATACTGGAATATGCTTTTTTGGCTGGACTTCCTGATGATGTTAATCAGCTGCTGCGAGTGTCTTTGACAGCTGCAAGAACAACCAAGACACTGTCCAAGAAGCAACATGCTGCAGGTGATTCTGCCATGCCAAGGCCATGAGAAAGCTTAAAATGCTACAGATGTGGTGGTCTTAACCATTACCCCAGGGATTACTGAAGCCGGGGTAACACAGAAGGCACTAATGATCAGAAAACACGGGAGTGACAGCATTGTCATTGCTATAACGAGCTGGGCCACATAGCATGAAATTGTTCAGGAAATGGGTCCAGGAACAAGGTGCCGTTGCTAGCCTTGCCTCCTCCTGGCCAGTGAATGCGGCATTGCCCATAATTAAGGTACAAGTCAACGGTGCGCAATGTGCCACACTCATCAACATAGGATGTTCCCAATCGATAGATAATGCAGACTGATGTACAGTATGGAGTAGTCAACAAGTAGACATGCGGACAATTGACGGAACATCCTGGGCCTTTTGTGGAGTTGGGACCATATCAATCCTCACTGATGGAGGCGGTCATGCCGAAGTTAAAATTTTGGTAGCACATGAGAGGCTCCTCAGTTGTGACCAACTGATTGGAATTGACGCAATACAAGTGCTGGGAGGTGTCACAATTATGCCAGCTGGAGACATGAAACTTGGTGGAGGAAAAGAAGCATGTGTGGCCCTTTGCGTCGATGAACCAGATTTTGATGCCTCTTCCAACCATAATGAGAGGATATGAGCAGGTCCATTCTAGTAAAATGGACCATTGCACAGGCACTCTCCCATAAAAGAGGTGAACTAAGTTGGCTAGCTTTTCAGAGAGACAGCCACGTTGCTTTTGACTTCTACAGGTGAGTGCTGTTTATTGTTATTCTATGGGGGGGAGCGCAACACCTTATGTTGGACGCGAGGAATTGCAATTCCAGAGCCCTCTGCGTAGATGACACGATGCACCATATTTTCCAACTGTTTGCAGCTGGCTACGTGTGATAGCCAGAGTCCTAAAGAGATGCGTGACTACAGTGACCAATGGATGAGATGACCAGTTTGACAATGTCTCCCTAAGGCAAATCGTGGAAGAAGTGCTGGCAGGGGTGACCTGTGATGACCCTGTTCGAGGTAACTGGAGAGTATTCGGAGAATAGTTGAACGTGTGGGTTGATGCGAGCTCCTTGGCAAGTGACATCCTGGAGGATGCATGCTGGCTTCATCCGACAAACGACACCCAGCATATAAATTTAGCAGAGCTTGACGCTACAGTGAAAAGTCTCAACCTTGCGTTGCAATGGCAAGCTACAACAGTTCATCTGCATGTGCGTCTACTAATGGCTAACTGATGCACTGACAGGAAAAGCCCGAGTAAGAACCAAAGCTGCAAGTGAGATACTGGTTCAAAGGAGGTTGACAATCCTACAGCTGCTGATCCATGAATACAGCCTCCAAGTCAGTGTTATTTTTGTTGCATCGGAGCAGAATTTAGCAGATGAGCTGACTCGAGTACCAAAGAGATGGCTAGATTTGATAAAGCATAGGTCCAATTCCTTATCTTTGGATGCGCACTGCCCTGACAGTTCAATTAAAACCTGAACAAATCCAAGGTATACATTGATAATGTGGACATCCTGGTATCAGACGTACAACCTATTTCTGCCATAGGATATGGTAAAGGATTACCACGAATGCCAATCAATCGAACCAACTCCGGCCTGGTGGAAAAAGGGAAGAATTGAAGTGGGAGACAACTGATATCGGCTTGGTATGGACATAACCCATTACAGTGGCAATGGATTCTTGTTACTGACCGATTGCGAGCCAATACATTTTACTGTGTGGTGCAAGCTGGCATGTCAGGACGCATCAGCCATCGTGCAAGAACTGAGGTTGATCTTCTTTGAACAAGGTGCGCCAGCTGAAATACTAATGGATAATACCCCAGCTTTTTATAGCCAAACTTTCCTTGCTTTCACAGATGAATGGGGCATACAAATACAATACTGGTGTGCTTATGTCCCACCGCACTGTCAAGAGAATAGCGATGAGGTTGCGTTGCTCAATAGTGGAGGCCATGTACTGGAATAATGTGACACCAAAAGATAACAAAACGCCATCTAGCGTGCCAGTGAATGGCATATACCAGTATGAGCAGCACATGAAAGGCATAGACCCCAAACAGTCTCCGCCTGAAGTCAGAAGTAACATATACCACATTGAGGAACCTGTCTGGGACGAGCCATCAGACTGCGAATGCACCACCAGATTTTGCAAAGGACAGGTTAATGGACTAATCAGTCCACAGACAGTGCTGGTCAATGGCACGCCCCACCAAGTGAAAGACCTTCACAGGTGCAACGAATCAGCCATTATGGAGGAAGACAAAAGTAACACATCATCCAGTAGTGAGATGGGGGTCATGGTGACTTGTGAATCGGAAGGCCAACATTCACCTGCACAGTCAACGTCTGAGGAAGATACTGAAAATGAAAATGACCAAACTAGTGGAGATAGAGGGAATGCAGGAAACCTGATAGAAGAGCACCTTACACTTCCGCAGAGAAGCACCCAGCAGAAACGGGCGCCACCCCCATGCCATATTTGTGATTATGAAATCAGGGGGGAGTGTAGTGAAAATTGGGATGAAAATAGCCCCTCACTTCAGCGCAAACATCAGCACATATGCTCCGTGTGCAAGATTTATTTTCTTAACTGGAAAAACATGACTGCTCCCAGCAAGCTTATATTGCAAATGGTCACGCATCTTCACGCCGACAGTCACATAAAACTACAGAGTGAAGATGCATATGCAAATGAGGGCAGGCAGAAAAGAACATAAATAAGTTTTTTTGCTTTTGCATTGGAGAAGAGTTGGTTAGAGGAGAAGTGGTGGTCAGTTTAAAGAGACGAAGGAGAAGAGAATTGTTGAATACAGAAAGGAGGTGTTTGGTCAGTCATTGCGGGTTTTTTTGTTGTGAGAGACTCTACCAGGCACTTGAATTAACACTTTAAGAATATTTTCATTTTCAGAATATTCCTTTTTAATGATCAGAGACATTAACTATCAATCATTATTGCTTTCCATGAATGATACAAAAGGGACCATTCAATGGTGGAGAGAGCACTATCTTCTTTGAAAAGCTTAATCAGTTTATGTGACAGTTTTGCTATAAAGATGACCTTTAGAAAAATCTTAAAAGAGTATCAGGGATATTCAACCACTTTCTTAATTCATAAATGATTATTTTTTGTTTATTGAAAAATGTTTTTATTCTTTGAATCACAAATTTAAATGTGACACTATTTTAAAATTAAGTTTCATGCTTTAATGAAAAAAAAGCCCTTTTTAATATACTGTATTAGATTTGATCCTTATTTTCTTTCATTTTTTGTCTTATATCATTCCACATTCTTGGAGTATTAAATTGGTGAGGAGAGGTATAAAAAAAGCTGGCCATAAATTGATGGTAGGAAATTATAGGATTAAAATATTCTGTCAAGCGTCATATTCATAGAATAAAAAATTAATCTGATGATACCATTCCCATCACGAAACATGTCAATCTGATTTTCTTCCTTTTCTAATAATCCATTAAATCAGAATAAAGCAGGTAGCCATGTTACCTCTTCGCTAGCATAGACAAATACATCAGCTAGTGCTACGTTATAAGTGCAAACACTGACCTCAAGCACCAATTTGAAATACACAACTCATCAATCATACACAGAATTTAAGAATTCAAACTTTAAAAAAATTTCATCATCTTACTAAAATAATTATTCATATTTAATCAAACTTTATTAATTAGGTTTACAGGTTATTTTCTAGCTGGAGATGTAAAATCCATAGGCCTAATGAATCAAGTGTTCACCAATGGTCTGGGAAACCGGGGTTCAATCCTAGGTCGAGTCATACCAAAGACTCAAAAAATGGTACTTGATGCTGCCTTACATAGCACTCAGCATTATAAGGTAAGGATCAAGGGTAAAGTGGAACAATCCAGGGAAAGAAGTAGCACCTTCCCCTACACCTCGGTGTAGTAGCTATTGGTGAAGGAGCCTTCGGGTCACCCTCGACTATGGTCACCAACTTTATTATTGCTAAGTTCGTAGGCACAAGTTCAGAAGTATGGACAACAAAGTGAGAACAGAACTCTCTACTAATGGTCTGCGAGACAAGTTACCAAACCATGTGTAGGACGAATACAGTAAAAAAAAAAATGTTTAAATTGATAATGTTTTTTCAAATGTCGTTCACTTTAATGAAATATTTCTCGAGAAAATTATGAAGATTTATCTTTTAAATTTTTAATTGCAATTAGTAAATACGCGGCGTAAACTTCTAACCAAGATTGTAAAATATATTTTTAGAATAATCAGTGCTAGTTTATACGTCTAAAATAACCCAACATTAATTCTGTGGTAATAATACATATAATGCATAGAAAACTAACAGACACTATTCAAATACAAGTCAATTTCAGTTGCTTCGATTTTTTAAACAATTAAATCCTAACACGATTTAGGTCTTCAAAACGCTAGAACGTCGTCCATATTTCTTTCGTCCCTCCACAGCTAACCAATAAGATGCCGAGTTATGACTTATGGCTAATTCGATTTTTTTATATTAACAGTTAACTGAAAAGCAAATGACTGATATTTAAGGTTATTTGGACCGTGAAAGTAAGAATAACATTTTTTGTACTTTATTACAGAATGAAAGGAAAGTTTAATTCGGCGGGTCTTGGAACCAAGTCTTGACCGCTTACCCGATATAAACGAGTACTTCAGCTCGTCCTAATAACCGTCGCCGTTTACTAAGCACAACACCAGAAATATGAAACACCCAGTAAGAATCGAACTCACTAATAGTTTGATAGCCTCACTCGTAAACTCTTTACACCACGAGAGGTGCCGTCTATATCAACTGATGCAAACTCCAACCGGAAATTCTTATCTACCTCCATAAACAAGCCAATAAACCTATTTAATCAACCAAACAATATTTTTTATAACTCGACTTACCGAATTCTCTTTGCCTTCTTTTTTCTCGTTAACAATAACAATGTCCGGTATCTTCTTTCTAACATTTTGAGATGCGTTGTTGTTTTTATTTCTGGCTTCAGAACTTTGAGGCGCACCTTTCATGATTTTCGTCAATAGTCCTGTCATAGCTGTATATGTCAACTCGCTGACCCTGCTTTTTACATATTTCTCTCTTTCTTCCTTTAGATTCGCAGATTTTAATACTTGATACGCCAAAACCTTCTCTGGAAGAAAGATTGAGTGTGCTTCGATTTGCTTTTTCAATTTCTCAAACTCTTCCAGGAAGTCTAACACAAACATTCCGTGAGGTCGAATAAATTTTTCGAACTTTTCATATGCCACCAAAGCCAATAAATTGTCGTTACGAGCCTTAAATACGTCGTCCAACTTTGTATAAATTTTGGAAAAGCCATCATCTAAAGTAAACAATAATTTGGCATCTCCTTTGGGGGGAACATCTTCACATGGTTGTCTTGATGATGACTGGGAAATCGCCAATGTTTTTGTTGCCTTCGATGAACTGGAAGTCCTTTCGTGAATTCCCATATCTTTTCGGCATTTTTCGTATTTTTCTGGAACCATACGAGGCGTGTCTGTGTGTTTTGTATCCATTTGTCTTACAAAATGTTCGACATGAAAATTCGAAACAGCCGCCAACAAGGGAGGTAATTTTTAAACGGTGTTGTTTTATTCAGTGATCCCGTTGCAATCATTTAATCAAAATTATGTTGTCATCGCAGAATCGTCCTTTTTGCATTGCATTTTGAATTACCTCCCTTATATTAATTTTCTTTACTTTGCTTCATATTCTGATCACATTTATTTAAAAAAAAAAAAACACAAATATAAGTTATCTTTTAGTTGAAAAGATCAGAAAAATGATAAATTAAAAAAAGATATTTTACGACTAATATTTAAAGTCAAACTCATACAAGGAGGAAAACCCCCCCTAATATGTTTATGTAGAATGCTAATATAAAGATGGATTTCTTCTTTTTGCAATATTTCTACTCTATATTTTGAGTGTATATACGATAATTATAATATGAAGGGAAGTAATCGAGCGTTAGGAATATGAAATTTTTGAACATTTCACCAATGGCCGAGGAGACTGAGGTTCAATCCTAGGTCGAGTCATACCAAAGACTCAAAAATGGTACTTGATGTCTCCTTGCTTAACACTCAGCATTATAAGGTACGGATCAAGGCTAAAGTGGAGCAATCCTGGGAAAGGAATAGCGCCCTTCCCTACACATAGGTGTAGTAGCTATTGATAAGGGAGCCTCTGGGTCATCCTGACGATGGTCGCCAATAATTCAATGAAAAATTCAGTTGATAATTAACAAACAACTATGTAGAGATTATTAATGACACATTAAAGGGAAAAAATGCCAAACTTTAAAAAAATCTATCTCTTAGATACTTTGTATCTCTAATTCAAAGTTTACTTTCATATCGAATATTTTTAGTAATTTCAAACTTTCATGTTTATTATAATTTTTTTATTTCAAATTTTTTACTGGTGAATTAAAGATACCAATTCAGATTTAAGGTTGCTTCCTTAAAAAAATCATGACATCTCATGAAATGATCAATCTATTCCTAAAATTCTTGAGTCTGTGTAACTGTAACCAATCAAAATAGAACATCATAGCAAAATTTTTATTAGAGCAATACACTTAAAATCCTTTAACTTGAGAATAAAACAAATTCCAGTCCAACTGAATAAGAACTGAACAAAAAATTTTAATCACCCAAATTCTGGATATAACAGTGATAACTAATTTGAATCCTTCACTCATCCTAAAAGAGAAGTATCAATATCATCAGGGACTGTTGTTAAAATAGGAACCTAATGGGTTCATGGATAATCCAATTAATTTTTAATTTGGTAGATTGGATATTTCTTAGGTCTTTTTAAGAACATTAACTTTATATAGTATTTAATTTGTAAGAGACAGTGTGAGTTAAACCAGAGTTAGATTTTTTTAATTCAAAAAAATTGATTAGAAAAAAAGAATTTTTCATGTAATTATATTTTAATATTTTTAATACATTGAAGATAAATAGATGTTTCTCATTTGATGGTATCATGCTAAATACATAGTGCATTCAATAAGTTTCCAGACTTTTTTTGTACAGGCATTTAAAATTGTCGTAAACTCTTGAAAATTCAGTATCTTATTGATATACATCTTATGAGATGACTGATCAATTTTTGTGCTCTCAGATTCAAATGAACAGCTACAGCAGCAATTGGAATACACCCTACTAAAGACTGATTGTCACAGCTGATGAATTTCAAAAAGGCAATCTGGACGTGAGGACAATTTAGAAGAATGATATGCAATAAAATTCTGTTTTAAACTTGGAAAAAATGCCACAGAAACGTATGGAATGCTTCAGACTGCTTTTGGAGCATCTTGCATGAATCGAGCATCAGTTTTTGAGTGGCATAAGAGATTCAAGGAAGGCAGAGAGCCTGTGAGGGATGTTGAGAGGTGTGGGAGGAGTAAGGAAGTCAATACACCAGAGTTAATTGGCCTAAGGGTTAGGGTGAGGGTTACTATGTTAAGATTTTAAGGGAGTTCAGGAAGAGGCCAGCACTCTTCAAATCCGGTCAGTTGCATTTCCACCAGGACAATGCACCAGTCCACAACTCCATCCTTGTCTCAGACTATTTGACCAAGATGGGCATCAAGACAGTTCCTCAGCCTCCCTATAGTCCAGACCTTGCTCCTTGTGACTTTTGGTTATTCCCTAAGCTCAGAGGCTGTCGTTATGAGACAATTGAGGAGATGAAAGAGGCTGTGACAAAGGTCATTGACACGCTCACACAAGAGGACTTCCATGGGGCCTTCCAGAAGTTGTTGGAATGGTACAACAAGTGCATTGCAGCCGCAGGAGGTTACTTTGAAGGGGGCTAGAGTTTCATGTGTGTACTATCAATAAAAGTGCCCATACGAAAAATGTCTGCAAACTTATTTAATGATCCTCGTAATTCCTCTTCACGGTATCTCTAAGAATAATGGACGTTATTTAATGATACCCATCTACAAGTAATATAAAACATGTTATACTAGGTATATAGCACCAGCGGTAAGAAACTATCCTTGACCTAATCTATTATCAAACACTCCCCGTTGGATTTTCTTTTACAAGGCACCAATTCCAATTTCAATGCTTGTAATTGTTAAACCATCGTATTGAAGACGTTCCATGGAATGAGAACAATCTACCCCGATGGATAGAATAAAGAGTTTGTTTCAAAATTTCCAAGTTCTTCAACAGGCGTATGGAAAAAGACTGGATGGTACAACAGCTGACTAAAACAAACAAATTGAGAAAACACAAAACACATTGTATATCAGTAAATAATAAATCGAGAACAATTATTTCAAAATAAAGAAAATATAATAATTTCAAGTACAGAGAGATAAGTATGCTACTAGTCGTACGAATATTAGAATTAGATACAAAAGATAAATAGAAATAAGCCTAAATAAGTCGATGTACACATACTCTGATTCTCACACAGGGCTCTACATTTTTGGTTTTGTGCCACAACTAAAACAAGCTTAATATATAACTGTATACAAAATCAAATGATATTCAGCCTGATTCATAGGTGTGTATCCATCAATCCATCCCTCATCCCATTAGTCTTTTTCTCAGTCCACTTCAAGACTTCCTAAAGGTTAATAAAGGCATGGACAGTAATGAGTCTTTCATTGTTACCCAAGTCCATGACATGTTTGCTGTGTTTTTCTCTTAGACCAGCTAACCTATCAAAGTTAAAGAGCCCAGTTTATACCACGATTTACCCCAAACTGTGAGGAGTGGATTCATGCCTCTTTCAAGGGAATTATCCAAAAGTGAAAATAAAACAGTATCAACTGTAATTTGAACACAGCCAGCCGATTCCATTTCCCAGCTGATAACCCATGAATATATATATATATATATATATATATATATATATATATATATATATTCTCTCTCTCTCTCTCTCTCTCTCTCTCTCTCTCTCTCTCTCTCTCTCACACACACACACACACACACACACTGAAATTTCCATTCCCAGAAATAAGACAAGTATAGAGGAAAGAAAAACAAACTTGTATGCACGTGTGAATTTTTTAAAATTCCTACTTATAAGAAAGAAAATATTGAGAAAAGTAGAAAAACAAAAACAGGTATGAATTTATTTACTTAGTGAGGATAGATAGATAGATAGATAGATAGATAGATAGATAGATAGATAGATAGATAGATAGATGCGCATTTCATATTAATAACTAAATATCAGAGCCGAAATATGAAGAAAAGTAGAAAAACAAAAACAGGTGTATGTGTGTGTGTGTGCACATACACACATATACATGAGCAGATGCCATTCCATTTAAAGTTCCCAAATATAGAGAAAATAAAAAGCGTCTCTAAAAAATAACATAAAAAGTCATTCTCATATATTTGTTGGGGTTGAAGCAAACCTAGTATTCAAGTCAACAGATTTTTTTCACAGATCATTCATAAAGTTAGAATTACACAATTAGCCATTTTGCAAAGCGATCTCCTTTCCTGAGAACAAGATTTTTAAAAAATGAATTAAATGTTGAGCGGGGAGCAGTAGGTGGAGGAGGATAAACAAAACCAAGAAAAGAACAAAAAGGTAAAATAAAACATGAAAGGTCATGGGCAAAATAGAAAAGAATTTAATCAATTTATATCACCTCTGCCCTCCTGTTCTGCAGAAACTATTTAAATATTTGACTAGGTACTGATATCTTTAATAGGAATGCTTACATTTAGAAATCCTCCCTCTCTCATTATCTATCTATCTATCTATCTAAGAAAGGAAAAACAAGGAAGAGAGAGAAAGAAAAAGATAAGAAATAGTGAGACCAAGAGTAGTAGAAGAATCAACGTAAGTGTGTGTAGGTATACATCGGTACCTTTGTTTACATAGATATGCATACCGATTGATAGATAAATAGAAAGAGAAAAAAGTGAAACAGTAAGCTCTTCATAAAATGAGACGATGTAAGAGAGAAAGGGATGGCCTGAAAAGAATGTGTACGTAGAAAGATAATTTGGGAAAAGGGAAAATCCTTAAAAAAAATAAATAAATAAAAAGCTTTGATATTAAAAAAAAAAAAAAGAAACTGTGAAAGTGGCAGAAAGGAATATTATTAGTGAAAAATGTTACAAAGTAAAAACCCAAAGAAAGAGTTAACTTTATAAATCATAAAAAGACAAAAAGAAAGTGTGAAAAGTTACAAGAAGAGAATAAGAGAGTCAATTTATTATATGATATTAATGAACAAAGTTGGCATTGTCAGCTGAACTACAAACAATAAACCCTGTAAAAAGTCAACATGCACAAAAGGCAAATATGAGAATGATGAAAATAACACAGAGCAAATAAAAGTAACGTTGGGAATGAGAAAGAATAAACGGAGGGAAAGGATGAAGAGAAGCAAAAAGTGGTAAAAAGGAGGATGGAAGAACAAGAAGAAAAGGGAAGGAGGGAAGAAAAAAAAATGAAAGGGGGAAAAGCAAGAAGAAAAGGAAGGAAAAGAGAGTAAGAAGAAAATGAAAAGAAAAGAAAAGATACAAACAAAAGGAAGCTGGAGAAAGAAGAACGAGTGAGTGTGAGAAAAGAGAGAAAGATAAAATGAAGAATCAGAGAGACAAGGAGAAAAAGCGACAATAGAGTAAGTTGAGCAAAATATGAAAAAGCATGAGAGATAGAACAAAGTCTGACAAAGAATACGAGAAGGGAGTAACGGAGAGAAAGAACAGAAGAGGAAGAGAGGCTATAAAGTGAAAAAGTACGAGAGAGAAAAGCAATAAACAGAAAGAACAGTAGAGAGACCAAGAAGAGGGAGAAAGTGAAAAGAGCAGAAAAGCCAAGTGGCAAAGCAACATAGGATATGGTGGGGACTGAAAATTCACATAGATTCCTTTCTGAATATTTGCACAGCCTAAACAAACATTTACTTTTTTTTTTTTTTTTTACTTTCATTTCAATCTTTTGAGCAGCTTTTTTTTCCTAAACACCCTATCCCAATCCATCACCAACAGATCTGTTTATGTATTGGCCATCTTTGTTTGAAGCCTGAAATTTTATGAATATCTCATTACCTGTTTTCCTTTGCCAAGATATTTGCTGCCCAAACATTGAGAAGAAACGTGGGTCAACAATCTTCATGAAAAATAAATTTAAGAAGATTTTCTTCTTCATCTCATTTCTCATCTTCACTTGCTTGCTTGTCTATTCACTATGGATGGCACCATTATTATCTTAGATCCACAGTGCAGAGTCTTATTTCCATGTGACAAAAGACAAAAAGAGATATGTTTATGTGTGTTACTTGATCTGAGCTGGCACAGTACAAGAGAGGATAATTAATATGAAAAGCAATTATTGTGTTGATGAGAAACAGTTTGTTTGTTCATAAAATTCAACAAATTAAAGTCAGTCAATCAGTGATTGGAAAGACAGATATGAAGGAAAACACATGAACACTTAACTGAATAGAATAAAGTATCTCAATTAGAAAAAAAATGGTGATTTATTAATACTGTATTTAAAAAATTAACAGGGAAAGAAAACCGGTATAATTTAACTGTAGGTGCTGAGTTCCAATTTAACCAATCTTTCTACATGATGAACTCATTGCACCCTATTTCTCAAATAATGAACTGAGTTTTGTTTCGTCTGACACATAGGCTTGATGTTGCTAACAGTACTAATTGGCTATACCCAGTTTCTTGATTTAAACAGTTTTTTCAAAATTAAATGTAGAAAACACATTATACACACAAAATATAAGCCACAATGTATGAAAATCTATGTACAAAATATTGTCTTTCATGGTATTAAGGTTAAGAATTTTCTGGTAATATGTTTTATACAAAATTTCCTTTTCTCTCTTTCTCTTTCTGGGTAATGGTTGGAGAACTAAGTTAGCTACTTCAATTCTCACTGGATGCCCCATACTTTGAGCCTTGAATTAAATTAAGGTAAGCTACTACTACTACTACTACTCTCTCTCATATTTCACTTTGTTTACTATTTCAACATCTCTCTATCTTTTCATTGTCTTAGATTAACTGTATTCTACCACTCTTCTAAACAGATTTTATTTTTCCTAAGTATGCATGTTTTTGTTTTTTTGCACCACTTAGACAGAAAGCTAGATGGAAACTACACAAGAATGACACATGTTGTTTTGAACAAATTGTGGAAGCAGCACCTTATGAGACAGCAGTAATATTAATACAAATGACTATACTTTACCAAGAAGACACATAGCTGCATTGAGAGATTTGTCCAGGAATAACAACATTATCATCACACATTCTGATAAGGGTGGAGGTATTGTCATTATAGACTCCACACATTACAATAACAAATTAATACAATTATTAGATGACAAAAACATATTAACGATTCACACAAGAAACTTTAACTGGGCACTGCTGGAGAAGCAAACACAAACTCATAAGCAACGTTCTCCAATGAACAAACCAATACTGGCTGACCAACAAAAACTTAGTCATCATTTCTGTACAGACAGTAGATGCTGTCTAGGAGACTTACCAGGAGCAATGATCAATAGAGACAGATGAAAAGAGAAAGTAAAAAATAAAAGCTTTTAAAATTCACTAATGTAAATGTTTTCTAAAAATTTATTATAATAATAATAATATATATATAAGAAATCAACAAATAATCCTCTAATCTCCTGCAGTGAGTTACAATAAAGAAAATGGTAGTTTTAAAAGCTTAAATTCATGCAAGCCTTGATTTTCTCATTTTTGACAATAATTTATACTTTATGGGACAAAATGGAAACAGCTAATTCATTTTATGCAAGTAAATTCTAATTAGAGTTATTAGCATCTTGCTAAAACTAAGCAACAATTTTATCATGGACTGCAATTACAAGACCCTAAAAGTTTCACAAGTCATTGAGTATGTGTGTGAGTATGTGTGTGTTTTCTTTTTGGATGGAAAGTTGTATGAAAGATTGGCAGTTGTTTATGTTCCCTCATCAATGAGGCCCAAAACAAAGGCAAAATGCGATACAACTTAACATCAGTGTCATTGCAGGAGTTGCCAGAACAAGGTTGGGTACAACAATGTTTGACTGCTTTAGGGACTCCAGCTCCTGAGAAAGGTAGGGTATGTGTGTAAACATATACAAACATATAATCATAAATGTATATATAGGCTGATGATTTGCAAATTGGTTGCCTAAGCCATTGATTATGGATTCAATCTTCTTTTGGTGAACTACTGTTGTAGTTTTGTTGTAGACTGAGCTAAACTCACAATATACTGATTGGTAAGGGAATGCAACACCTTGGAGTAATGGTTAACATGCCAATCTAGTAGTCCATTACTAATGAAAAGATTTCAATCTTCATTTGATATCCACAGTTTGTTGTCAGGCCAGACACCAGAGTATTGCAAGTGAAAAGGATATCCATAAAGTCCAATGAGAGAGGAGGGGCTGAGATTACAAATGAGAGTGAAAGTACAAATGGTCTATGTTGTAAGAATTAGCTCCTAAAAATTAGATTATATCACAGGGAGAGTCAAGTAATTATCTAGGAGTGAGAAGAACCTACCCCACCCCAACCTTTCAGATTAGGCTAAATTTTTAAATACTAACATGAATTACATGAATATACACAAACACACACATACTGAGTGTAGATATGCTAGAGATAGAAGAGCTAATATACATGCAATCATAAATCAATTTACATATTCAGGTAAAGAATAGAGATACAATCTAGGTAAAAATGAAAGAATATTCTAATTGATATGATTACAAGAAAAAATAAACATCCAATTTAAGATATAAAAAATTATAAAATAAAAAATATAATAGCCATGTAAGTATGTATGTGTGCGCATGTGCATATTTAGCATGCAGTTTGTTTTAATGTTACTGAATATGAACACAAAATAAATACCTAAATATATATGTACTAGGAAAAAGAAACAAAAGAACCAATAAAAGGAAATAGAACTGGATGGACTGAGAAAGAGAGAGAGAAAAAAAAAATCTTAAGAGAGAGAAAACAAGAAAGAGAGAAAGATTCAAACAGCTAAGAGGGGAGAGAAAGAGAGAGAAAATAACTGAAACAGACTAAGAGAATGTGAAAAAAAAATTATTTTTATTATCTGCATAAACCCACAAGAGTTCCTTGTGTGTATTTACCCATGCAAGAACTCTGTTTCCTCCTGCCTTTTGCCAACCTTTCCACTGTTAACAGAGGCAGTTTTCTATCCTCTCTTATTAGATCACACAATGGTTTTGATGGTCAACCACTGAGTCTGCTTTTGCATGAATAGTTGACAAAATTAGCATTGTCTTTGCATACCACTTGACCAAACAACTTCAATCTTTTCTTCTTGTTAATATTGGTAATTTTATTTAGTTAATCTAAGATTGCTCTTTTTTTTTTGGTATGATTCTTATGAGAAACTCTCTCTGTAGTCCTGAGGCAAGGGTTAGAGTTTATTATATAAGCACAATTATATGTAGATATAGATACATGGGGAGAATATCAATTTGAATCTTCCAGACCAATTAAGACAGATAACAGATAAATAAATGGGAAAGATGATAGATATGTGAATGCATGCAAATAAATGGGTTAGAAAGAGACACTGAAAATTGGGCATTTATCTACATTAGACCAAAATATCTAAATATACAATTTAAAAAAATGTAATTCTGGCAAAATGATAAGATATAAAGTATTCCTTTATCTAATAATTCATCTTTCAATGCATACACATATATACATACAGTGGGGTTTGTGTAAACCAAAAAACTAAATGGTGTAGTTTGAACGTATGTGAACTTAAATCAGTTGTTTTTATTAATGTTTATATGAGATGTATCTGGAAGAATCCATTGCAGACAGATGGAATTTTAGTCAAATACTCTGGAATGCGAAGTATTGTGGCAGAGTGAATAAATCTGTGACATGCTAACCAGAAATCTCCCCACAATGACACCTAAAGTCATCATGATAGTATATATATATATATATATATATATATATATATATATATATATATATGTATGTATGTATAATTTACACATACATATCTATACATGCACAACTACATACACACACATTTAAAAGAGAAAATTCTACCTATATATATATATATATATATATATATATATATATATATATATATATATATATATAATTTTCATTTGTGTTGTATACATGACAAAAAAGAGAGAAAACAAAAATATGAGGCAAGGAAGAAAAAAAAGCTATCTTCCATTGTTGTCTGCTATAAAATTCTCATTATAGAAAGGAGAATTGATAATGAAAACTGGCAGGTCGGGGAGGGGCTGAAGGAAAAAGAAGGAGAGAACACTTGAATGTAAATGACAACAGTGAAGAAAGGAAGAGAAAGGAATAAAGAAAACAAGAGGGAAAAAAGAGTAAAATAGAAAATACAAATGAAAAGGAAAGTGTGAAGGAAAATGAAAGAATAAAGAAAAGGAAAAAGAAAGTAAGAGAAAATAATGAAACATGAAAGAAAGGAAAAATTTAAAAAGCTAAGAATCAATGAAAGAACTACAAAAAAAATGAGAAAAGCAAAAAGGAAAATGAAAAAAAAATTAATAGCCGAATAAAATGCATAGAATAAGAGAGAAAGATATACTACATCTGTTCAAAAATAGTTGTTACATTTAGTATATGAAATAACTACTTGGGGACAGAGTGGCTTTGTTCAAAACTAAGCTAAACTTAGTAAAGGAGAAGTATTATGGGACTGAAGTAATAGAAAGAGTAAGAAACAAAAACAAAAAAACAAAGAATAATGACAAAACCCAAACTAGAAAGAAAAATACAGAAGGAAAAGAGGAAAGTAAAAAAAAAAAGAAAAATTGAGGGAGAAAAATATAAGGAAAATAAAATCAAGAAAAATTAAAAGAAAAATACCAAATGAATAAAATAAAAAAGAATAATTATGAATGAGGAATGAAAAAGAATAAGTATGATGAAAGGAAAGAAGAATAAAGAATGTAACAAAGTTTTAAAAGAAGTTGGAACAATAAAAAAAATATGAAAGAATGAAAAAGAATGAACTCAGACAAAAATAAGTACAGAGGAAGGAAATAAGAATGAACAATGAAAAAAAAAACTGAATAAGTAAGATGTAATTTTTAAAAAATGAAGAAAAGTAAGTAAAAACATCAACAAAAGAAAAAATAGTTTACTAAATAAACAGAATATTGAAAATGAAAAGAATATCATAATGAATAAATGAGAGAGGGAGAGAGAGAGAGAGAGAGAGAGAGAGAGAGAGAAAAGAAGAAGGATTTGAGTAGAGAGAGACAAGTAAAAAAAATAAGAAACATGAAAATAAAATGAAAGAGATACTGAAAAAGTGAATAATTATTTATTTTAATGATAGGAAAAATATAATGGATAAGGAAAAAATGAAAAGACAAAAGAATTTAAAAGAAAATGGGGAGCAGGAAGGTAAGCAAAAAGTCAAGAATCTAAAATGAAAACATTATGAATAAAAAGAGATCTCTACGCAAAAAGCTACCTCCGTATATATATATATATATATATATATATATATATATATATATATATATATATATATATTGCAGTGTGGATAGGGAGAAACAAATTATGTTACACCTAAGCAGAACATTACTCAAGGATAAATGCAATAGAAATGGTATTGATAGCACTGGTGATTGGGGATGTGGGGATAGTGATAGGGATGTGGGGTTCAGTGAAGTGATCCTGATGGTATGCATTTGGATAAGGTGGTAGAGTAGGAGAAAGAGGCAGTTGGGGGTGGGTCATACCTCTATTATTACACATCATTATACTTCCTCCTTTTAACTCCATCTCTTCAGAGTCAGCATTGTTATCACCAAGTCATTACCTTGAAAGAAAAGAACGGAAGGAAAGAAAAAAAATGGAAGGAAAAGACAAAAGGATTCGTTACACATGGATAGCCTTGTTCTTGGTGCAAAAACATTTCCTTCCTTCTGTCTGCCTGCCTGCCTGCCTACCTGCCTTCCAACTACTAGTGACCTTACTGGCACCTTGTGTCATATCCTGCCCGAGCGGAGGGGTTGGTAAATAGTACCTTTTGACATGTGCACATTCTTATACATATCAATTCAGTGTGAGGTGACTGTCATAGGTATGAAGCATTAGCAAAGAAAGGTTGGGTAGACAGATATGGACATAGAGAGGAAGATATACATAAAAAAATAGCCTGAGCTAGAGAATTATGAACAAAGAAAGGCTGAGAAGTAAAAACACTTTAAGGTAGGTAAACAGATACAGACAAACCGATATAGGAAGGGATGAATAAAAGAAGGAAGATAGATATGGGCTTAGCCAGGGATATATGAACAAAGATAAGAAAATGTATAAACAGACATAGTTCAAAATGGGAGATTTTGGAAAATGGTCCAAAATTCTGGAGCTCTCAATGGATTTCAGAAATGCAAATGGACAGAATGAAATCAGTGAACCAAGTTCAATCTCTGGCTTTAACAATTTACATTAATGTTATATTAATGCCTTTAGGAAAGGCATGAATCCACTTTTTCCTTCCATCAATGAGTGAATGACAAGATACTTGAATCTCTTTAGCCTTGTAAAAAAACAATTCATCTTGGGAGTTTGATAATAAGCCAGTTTGGAGATTATTCATTGTTGCTCATACCATCTAACTCAATACAATCTGTTGCATGTTATTTAGAGAGGAAATGGCCATCTCCAAATAATCCCATTACTCTGATAAGTTCCATTAAAGGGAATTACCCACCATGACCCTCTAATGATCAAATAGTTTATAAGAAACATCCATCAATCTAGTAGAGCTCAGAATCACTATCAAAGGGTTGCAAACAAGTTCATGCACAAATCAAGCTGAAGAAAGAAAATTAAGTAGAGAAAATGAAATGCTAAATTAAAAACAATGTGGTGAACCCACCCTAAAGAAATAGGTGAAGAGATGAATGCACAAGTAACACAGAAATTGATTGATAGATTCTTAACAGCAGATTGGTAGATGGGCAATCCAAACCTAAGGCTATAACAAAGATGGAAAGAAGTTAGTGCAGTGATGTAAAGGGCAATAGGCAAGAATATTTTGTATGATAAAAGATGCAGTTAGATAAACACAGAAATGAATGATAGGGTAGCTTTAAAAAAGCACTTACTAAATTAGGAAAGTTAATATATCAGTGAAAAGTATTTATAGCATGTATAGAGATTTTACATTTGTCAAGATAGTTGCATACCATGAAAATTACCATTCAAACTCCTAGCTTTTACTTGGATTTGAGACAAACTAACTGCCATTTCAAGAGAGATTCAAAGAAATGTACTGTTTATATATATATATATATATATATATATATATATATATATATATATATATATATATATATATTATTATATATATATATATATATATATATATATATATATATATATATATAAAAGCTGCTGTGTATATATATAAAATTCTATATAAAATTGTTTTGCCAAAACAAATGCTTGTTCTTGCTTTAAATGAACTTTTAGTAGCCTACTTTATAACTTGACAAAAGTAAAAATTATTGATAAAAGGTTTTACTAATTTGCTTATAAAAAATGTTCAAGAAAATATGATTAAAAATGAATAACTTTTTATTTTATTATCAATCTTATTTTTTGATAACTTTTTTTTAATAAGTGATTGTTTTCTTGATAGCTTGTACCATAATGTTCTTGACAAGTGGCAACATTAGCCTCATTGAAAATCAAATCATCCACCAAAAAAGTTAACTAAAAGTTTTCAAAAATACGGTAAATATACATACTGATAAAAGTGAGCTACTTACTTTACAAAACAGAATCTCCAATTTTTCCATTCAGATTTTTTGTTGTTATTATAAGGTTATAGTGCATTTATTTGTGTTAGACATATTTGCAATTAAATAAAATATCATGAACAAAAATCAAAACAGTTTAATTTAAATTCATGTCATTATCATACATATAGAATCTCCAGATGTACAGATAATTTGTGGTGTATATGTGTGTGTGTACATATATATATATATATATATATATATATATATAGCTTAGTAAATAACAAGAGAATTAGAGATACAAGGTGTTCCTAAATTTTTTAAAAATTTAGGTTAATTTTTGCGAATAAAGTATTTTGATTTCAAATTTTTATTATAAAAATTCATTTTCATTTTGTAAATTTCATGTAGAAATACAAACAGAAATATTATTAGATATTTTGAAATGCCATATATATATATATATATATATATATATATATATATATATATATATAGGGTGGAATAAAAGTAATAGAGTAATCAATAACAATAGGTAGTAAACTTTTATTACAAAAAAACAACAACAACGTCTTATCAAAGTTAACATTATTGACTGCCATATTACTTCTGCCTCACTCTATATTTGAAGTGAATCTTATCATTTTTGTCAAAGATAAATTCAGTTTATCTAAAGCAAGATAGTAAATATCTTAGTAGTTAAACCAAGAATGTGTGCATACCTTTATCTATAAGGATACCTGTTTAGTTAGGCAGAAATATAGAAAATAAATTCACATATATATATATATATATATATATATATATATATATATATACATATATATATATATATATGTATATATATATATATATATATATATATGTATATATATATATATATATATATATATATATATATATATATATATACATATATAGGCGTAAAGAAAAAAGTAGATAATTTATTATAGGTAAACAGCACTGGTGCATATGAGAAGTAGATATGATATTGTGGGCAGGTAACTAGATTCAGACTAT
This sequence comes from Sepioteuthis lessoniana, assembly GCA_963585895.1. Lineage (NCBI taxonomy): Eukaryota > Metazoa > Mollusca > Cephalopoda > Myopsida > Loliginidae > Sepioteuthis > Sepioteuthis lessoniana. The sequence goes on along the minus strand of CAUZXS010005392.1, from coordinate 502 downwards.
AACAGACAAAAAAGCATGAAGATGGACAGATAAATTCAAATGGATAAGGAAAAGATAGGCATTAAGATAAATTACCAGGAAAGGTATTAAAAATAATGGAGACTACACACACACACACACACACACACACACACACACATATATATATATATATATATATATATATATATATATATATATATATATATATATATATATACATATAAATTTCTTACTTTTATAAAGTAACAAGGATAGCGAGAGAAAGATATTCAAACAGATTGGAACAGGTAGGTATGAACAGACTGGAAATAGACAATGAAAAAAGTCAGGTAGCAAACATAAGAGGGTAAAGGGCAGACATTTAAATTTAAGCCTCAAATTACACTGCACAGTGAGGGGTTTTTTTTGGAGGGGAGTTGTTTGCTTTTACTTTTTTTTTATAACCACCATCAAACTTTTTTTTCTTAGTCTGAAGATTTAATCAAGCCTATTTGATTAAGATTTTTTTCCTTTCATTTCC